>CM070825.1:40935294-40965294 GCA_036326025.1 Chrosomus eos
CAATACTGTATCAGAGTAGACAGCGTCAGTCATTATAATCTGAACACACATCTGTATACTGTATCAGTGTAGACAGCGTCAGTCATTATAATCTGAACACACATCTGTATACTGTATCAGTGTAGATAGCATCAGTCATTATAATCTGAACACACATCTGTATACTGTATCAGTGTAGACAGCATCAGTCATTATAATCTGAACACACATCTGTATACTGTATCAGTGTAGACAGCGTCAGTCATTATAATCTGAACACACATCTGTATACTGTATCAGTGTAGACAGCATCAGTCATTATAATCTGAACACACATCTGTATACTGTATCAGTGTAGACAGCATCAGTCATTATAATCTGAACACACATCTGTATACTGTATCAGTGTAGACAGCATCAGTCATTATAATCTGAACACACATCTGTATACTGTATCTGTAACAATTCAATGTGTTTGAGTTCTGTTTTGAGATCTTGTTTCCCCCTGTCTTTGTGGATTTTGGTTTAGTCCTGTTAAGTTTTCCCGCTCCTCGTTTGTGTCCAATTTTATGCACCTGTTTTCAGTTAATTATCTTGTTTGGTTCAGTTCTTTTAAGCCCTGTGTTTTCTCCCAGTGTTTGTCGATCGTCGTCTATGTATGGTTGTGTGTAAACCCTAAAGTCCTGGAGTTTTGTTCTTGTTTCATTTT
Source organism: Chrosomus eos (assembly GCA_036326025.1). NCBI lineage: Eukaryota > Metazoa > Chordata > Actinopteri > Cypriniformes > Leuciscidae > Chrosomus > Chrosomus eos. Next base: position 40,935,983 of record CM070825.1, read on the forward strand.
GAAAGTTTCATTTTGTTATTAAAACTTTATATTGAAGCTTCCGTGTCCTCGTCTTCGGTCACCTGCACTAAACCCTGACAGAACGATCGACCTACAACAAAGGATGGAGAGCTGGAAGCAGGCCTTCATGGGAACCCGGATGGTCATATTTCGCGGGACCCGTGGAGGTCGTAGAAGGGGATGTGATCGAGTTCTGGTGGTCCCGAGTCCAGTATGGCCTGAGACCGTCGCCTGCCCACCAGAGCCTGAGTCTGACCCATTTGATGACCTTCCTGAGCTTCTTCCGCCAGAGACCGTCCAGCCAGAGACCGTCCAGCCAGAGACCGTCCAGCCAGAGACCGTCCAGCCAGAGACCGTCAGAGCATGAATCCAGCCCCAAGCTCCCTGATGTGCTGGCCCCGTCCAGTTCTGAGTCCCCTGATGTGCTGGCCCCGTCCAGTTCCGAGTTCCCTGATGTGCTGGCCCCGTCCAGTTCCGAGTCCCTTGATGTGCTGGCCCCGTCCAGTTCCGAGTCCCTTGATGTGCTGGCCCCGTCCAGTTCCGAGTCCCATGATGTGCTGGCCCCGTCCAGTTCCGAGTCCCACGATGCACCAGAGCCAGAGCCCGTTGACCCAGAGCCAGAGCCCGTTGACCAAGCGCCAGAGCCAGAGCCCGTTGACCCAGCGCCAGAGCCAGAGCCCGAATCTGAACACACATCTGTATACTGTATCAGTGTAGACAGCGTCAGTCATTATAATCTGAACACACATCTGTATACCGTATCAGTGTAGACAGCGTCAGTCATTATAATCTGAACACACATCTGTATACTGTATCAGTGTAGACAGCGTCAGTCATTATAATCTGAACACACATCTGTATACTGTATCATTGTAGACAGCATCAGTCATTATAATCTGAACACACATCTGTATACTGTATCAGTGTAGACAGCGTCAGTCATTATATCTGAACACACATCTGTATACTGTATCAGTGTAGACAGCATCAGTCATTATAATCTGAACACACATCTGTATACTGTATCAGTGTAGATAGCATCAGTCATTATAATCTGAACACACATCTGTATACTGTATCAGTGTAGACAGCGTCAGTCATTATAATGGCTTCTGTATGCTTTTGACGCTAATTTGATTTCTCATGTCATGACCCCATTTAAGAAAAGGACATTGCAGGTTCATTATTAGTAGTTTAGTTTTAAACAGGAGAGTAACTTTGGAGTTCTGAAAGTTGCAATGTTTTCATTTGTTCCATTTCATCCCAACAAATCTGACGAAATGAGATTCCTCATCTCCAGCTGTTGATATATTGTGGATGGATGACATGGTGTGAGAGAGAGAGAGAGAGAGAGAGGGAGAGGAAGAGGAGGAGAGAGAGAGAGAGAGAGAGAGAGAGAGAGAGAGAGAGGAGAGAGAGAGAGAGAGAGAGAGAGAGAGAGAGAGAGAGAGAGAGAGAGAGAGAGAGAGAGAGAGAGAGAGAGAGAGAGAGAGAGAGAGAGAGGAGGCGAGGAGAGGCTCCTGTGGTCTTTATTTCAGCTGTTTTCCACTGACAGCACTAATTATCTTCTGAACCAGTGAACTGGGAAGCGTGATTACACACATGCAAACAGTGAGGAGAATGGGTAAGTGATTAAATTGGTTAAATTAAACTTTACTTTTGAACACAACAGGTCCTCCGAGAAGGTGGGCGTTGAGCTTTAAACCACTGAATTTGAAAGATGTTTCAGGAAAAACAATCAGTTTTAAGTGAATAAATGCAGTTGCGCGATTACCAGCATCAAGAGCCAAGATTATTTTCATCAAGACTGAAGCTTTTCAGGCTTCTAAATACTAAAAAGTAAGAATATTAAGCCATCCAACAATTACACTTTACATTATATTAACATAGAAAACAGTTATTTTAAATGGTAATAATATGTCACTGTTTATACTGTATTTTTGACAAAAAAAAAATGGTGAGGAGTAGTTGTGCACATGACCATTTTATGGCTTCATGCACTGCATTCTGGGAAGTGAACTTGTTCAGACACAGATGGAAATGTTTTTGTGATGGCTGACGTATTGTCTCGTATCAGGACGAGTGAACGAGCACATCTGCTGAGGATCTGGAGGAGTTCAGCTCGACTGCTTTCCTTCATTACCAACTAAAGCAGGAAAAGATGGTGTCCCGTTAAAATGCCACTAGTTTTAAAGGAACAGTGCACTAAAAATGACTATAATGTAATTCAATATTTGCAATTTACTCCGACAGCATGTGGTCCTGGTAGTCATGTACACTAAAGGCCATGGGGTGTGTAAATAGTGGACGAGCTCTTCGATATGTCCAAGCCGAACCGTTTTCACTTATAATGACAAAAAGAGTCTAAAATAGTGTAAATGTCCAGTATCAATGAGCAGTCTCCATCTGTGGTCAACTCCATCTGACTCTCACAGACCACGAGACCTGCCAAATCTCTATCAATTTATGAATTTAATCTCTGCAGAGCTGAAAGCGTTGACCTTGTGCAGCCCCTCTTAAATTAAAAGCTCAATATCCATCGCCATTCAAGTGTAAATTGAAAGCAGACAATAGAGGAAAAGCAGTGAAGCTCAGCCGCTTCTGATTATTTATCCAGACCGGACCAAGAGATCATGATCATCAATACAAACGGGAAATCATGAGCTGTGACGGAAGACTTACATGATAGAAACCTTCACAAACATGCTCTCCAAGGCAGAAAATACATCTCTTTCTCTTTCTCCTCCTCCTATTCGAGGCTGTTCACAAACTGCAGATCTGCTCAGACTCCCAGTTTTACAGGTGAAGGAATTTATCCCAAAATGATTATCCCAAATGTTTTTTCTCAACCCCATGAATCTGATCAGCCGAGGACACACAATATAATCATACTATACAATTTTAAAACAGATGTATTATTTTTATTTTATTTTATTACTATTGCAATAATATAATTGTTCCTGTTAAAAAAAAACTATTAATAACAGAAATAATAAAAAAAATATTAATAATTATTGTTATTCAAAATAATATATGATTATTTAAATATTTTGATGTTATAATTTTATAATTATTGTATTATTATTACTGTTGCAATAATTCAATTGTACTGTAAATGAAAAAGTTATTTAATAACAAATATAATAACATAACAATTACTATTATTATTTATTATTATTTACATTTTATTAAAGGTATTAATTGATATTACTATTGCAATTATCCTGTACTGTAATATTGTACTGTAAAATAAAATGTCAAGAATAGAATAATGATGATGATGATGATGATAATAATAATATGATAAATTACTTTAATTATTATTATTATATTATTGGAATAATACTATTGAAGAATTTAATAATAATAACTATTACATGTATTAGTAGCAATATTACTTGTATCATTATTTACATTTTATTATTTTTTTTAATATATATTAACTATTGTACTGTAAAATAAAAAGCCAAGTATTCATTATTCATTATAGTTACTATTAAATGTTATTGTTATTTTATTGAATCATAATCTGGAACATTATTACTATATACTGTAAAAAAAGTATTTAATTACAGCAACGACAATAATAATAATAAAATGTAAGGTATTTTCTATTTATAAAATGTATATATGTTATAATTTATAGCAGCTATTTTTCCCGCCCTTGGATGTAAGCCATGTATGTAAAAGCAGGAAATATGTAAATCCTCTATGAACTCCTCTATGTGGAACACAAAGTGTTTCTCAGAATATCTGATGTGTGTGTGTGTTTGCGTCCAGCGGAAGCGTATTGGAGCGTCATGAGTGTGTGTAAATGCATGAGTGTGTGATGGCAGAGTTTTGGTGTTTGACGAGAGCACTTGAGAAGAAGTCGATTGAGGACTGGAGACGAGCAGCGCTCCGTAATCCTCCCTGGGAATTATCCCTCATCTTTCCCACTACAGTCTCCAGAGATCAACAACACAGAGCTGGTCTGGCTCATCGCAGGCATGATGGGTAAACAACACGCAAACATCTGTGTGTGCGGCAGTGTGTCGTCCTCAGATGAACACGGGCCGCAGGATTACCGGTAAGAAGCGCTCGTGTTCTAATACAACAATTATTCCTCAAACAAACCCCACACAATGAGAGATAAAGCCTTGAAGAACACATAAACACACCCTTACTGTGAGGGCTGTGCTAGTTTGCCCATCACTGTCTCTCATACCCATTAGAGAGAGAGAGAGAGAGAGAGAGAGAGAGAGAGAGAGAGAGAGAGAGAGAGAGAGAGAGAGAGAGAGAAAGAGAGAGAGAGAGAGAGAGAGAGAGAGGAGAGGAGAAGGCTACTAAGACCCCGAGTTCCCAGCAGAGCACAGAAAAATGATAGCATCAGGAGCAGGGCATGCTGGGAAATCTGCAGGGGGTTGTGGGACATTGCAGAGATAACAGGCCGTACGGGAACACTGTTCTGCTGGAGAAGCAGCCCTGAACCTGAACATCAATGACCATCTCCACTCATTAATCATCCAGAGTGAAGAAACATCAGAGCCTTTATAAACTAAACCCATTATAACTCATAGCTACTAAACACCTAGCAACCACTCAGGAAACCATAGCAACTAACTAGCAATGCCCTAGAAACCTCCTAGAACACAGTATGTCCTGGCAACGTTACTTAACAACCACAAAGAGTCTAAAGTTGTTTTTATCACTAACTAACTAACTAACTAACTAACTAACTAACTAACTAACTAACTAACTACTAACTAACTAACTAACTAACTAACTATAACTAACTAACTAATTATAAAAAGGTTTACTAACTAAAATAAATAAATAAATAAACTAAACTATAATCAGGATAACTAACCATCTAACTAAACTATAAACATGTTAACTAATCAACAAACTAAATAAACTAAACTATAAACATGTTAACTAAATAACTAACTAAACTACAAACAGGTTAACTAATTTAACAAACAAACTAACTAACTAACTAAATTATAAAAAGGTTTACTAACTAAACAAATAAACTAAACTATAAACAGGTTAACTAACTAACTAAATAAATAAACTAAACTATAAACATGTTAACTAAATAACTAACTAAACTACAAACAGGTTAACTAATTTAAAAAAAAAAACAAAACTAACTAACTAATATAAAAGGTTACTAACTAAACAAATAACTAAACTATAAACAGTTAACTAACTAACTAACTAAATAAAAATACATAAAAAAATAAACTAAACTATAAACATGTTACTAATCACAAACTAAACTAAAACATGTTAACTAAATACTACTAAACTACAAACAGGTAACTAATTAACAACAAACTAAAACTAACTAACTAACTAATAATAATAAAAAAAGGTTTACTAACTAACAAAAACTAAACAATAAACAGGTTAACTAAAACTAAATAAATAAATACATAAAAATAAATAAACTAACTATAAACATAACTAATAAACACTAAACATAACATGTTAACTAAATAACTAACTAAACTACAAACAGGTTAACTAATAAAACAAAACAAACAAACAAACAAACAAACAAACAACTAACTAACTAACTAAATAATTATAAAAAAGGTTTACTAACTAACTAACAAATAAACTAAACTATAAACAGGTTAACTAACTAACTAACTAAACTAACTAAATACATAAATAAATAAATAAACTAAACTATAAACATGTTAACTAAATAACTAACTAAACTACAAACCAGAAAAATTGGCTTGCAAACCTACGTCTGCGGTCGAATGGGAAAACGCCCGTGTGTCAGTGATCACTTCATCAAAGCTGAGTTAATACAACTTATGTGTCTGATTGTGTAACGTACCAGTTTCCAAACTTTGTAAAGTCAAGTATGTCTGTAAGACGAGGTAGTTGCTGATATCTACCGCCTCGATGGCAAATCTCTCAATTCAGTTGAAAAATGGCTCCTCTTCATAACGTAAGGATCACGTCCAACATGTGTTTCCATTTTTTGTTTATATATTTCTCTTGTAATAGCGTGTAAGTAGTACAGTACAGACTTCCTCCTCTCGCATCCTTCGCCCATTCGAATTGTGTGCGTCATCACAATCACGTGACTTCCACTCGAGAACCGGTTCTAAGTTTTATGAACCATCCATATTAAATGTCCTCGACGTTAGCGAGTCCTCTTATCGATGCTTGCTCCGAGTCCCAACCATAGTACAGACCGTGAACTCACAACTGTCCCTTTTGTCCTTTATCAGGCACCATAGCACCTACGAATCTGTGCATCATAACGTCAACGCGATTTGAGCAAAGAAGGGAATCATGGAGAGAAAGAGACGGTCTAAAGCTTGGCTTTATTTTACTAAACGAGATGAAAATGCTGCAATAACTGCAAGGCTGTGTAAGGGTGCAAATACAAGCAACATGCGTAAACATATGGAACTAAATTGCAGGAATGCCGTGTTTTTGATCCGCTGTGTACAACTGTCCAAGCTAGCAGCAGCGTAACCTCCGCTGAACAGCGTAATGTAGTGGTAAATATCACTGGCGTCTTACAAATAACAGGCATATTCTACCAAAACACTCAGGATTACAGTCAAGTAACCTGGATCGTTACCATTTATTCTGATTATTAACTGTAAATAGATATTGAACACGGGTTTGTTAATTAAAATAACTTCACCACACAGAATTACTGCTTTCTATAACATTTCATTCACATTTACAGTAATGCATTTGGCAGGTTTTATCCAAAGTGACTTACACTTCATCAAGGTATATATATATATATATAATATTATATATATATATATATAATATATAATATATATATATATATATATGATATATATATATATATATATAATATATATATATCTGTGTTATCAGCTCATGCTTCTCTGAGATATAATGGTTAATTGTATATTTTACAATTGTAAAACATCAATAACTATAATATATAAATATATATATATATATATATATATATATATATATATATATATATATATATATATATATATATAAATAGCAAGATTGATATAGTTACGAGGTTGGCCTGCAGAGAAACCAATTTCAGTCTAATCAGGAAAAACTCTCAAAAGTGCTTTTAAAACTTGATAACTGAGATAAAAAGAGCGGATGACTGATCCTGGTAAAGTGCAGAATTAAAGATAGATCAGAGAAGTTCAGTAGCAAAGATGCATCACAGAAATATACAAATTAAAAAGATAAAAATGGATCAAGATCCGAAGATGAGAAAGACAAAAATGGATTTCTGTAGTTGCAGAAATCATCAGACTTGATTTGTTCAGTATTTTTGTCTCTGGAGTGCAGAAAATAAAAACATATCCATCGGAAATTATATGATGCATTAGTGCTCTTGTGTTGTTATGACAACCCGTTTTATTAGACTAATTATGCAGTTCAGATGTGGCTGGATGTTTGTACTATCAGAAGCACAGGAAAGAGAATCCGCTAACCTTGAATTATTTTACATGTAAAAGTGTGTGGGAGTGTTTTTCAGTCTCCCAAACGTTTGCCTGTGCGTTAATGAAACTTTAATTAGTGAAAAACGACAGCTGTGGATGATTCTGAGAGAGTAGTGCACCAGAAAATGACAATTCCTGTCAAAACAATAACAGCATATGGGTTTGGAAAGACATGAGAGGCAGTCATTTTCATTTTTTAAATAGTATTTCCAGATCCAAGTATAGTTTTCTTTCTGTCGAATTAAACTGCAGAATCAACTGATTAGACTCAATGTCATTAATTAGTGGAATATCTGCAGTGTAGCTCAGTTTCATGTCTCATTTCGCACACTTATTGTATCAAAGCCTATAAGCTGAAATATACCAAATATTTTCTGATAAGAGAAGCACAGAGCCGGGCTGTGTCAAATTATTCATATAAACGTCCACTGACTCGGCACCATTAGAGCTGGAAACACAGGACTAAATCATCATTAGTAGAGCAAAAATAAGCTTATGAAAGTCATGCGTTTGAGCACTGATTAATAATTGGATTTGTTCAGAATAGAAACTACATCTATGGCCAGCATAACGTCTGACAGGACAGTAGAGTTGAAATTAAAGCTATAAATTTGTAGAGTTGAAATTAAGCTATGAAATTTGTTTTTTGAAAAAAAACTAATACTAGAAAAAAGCTATGAAAAATTGTAATGAAAAAAAAACAGAAAATATAAAAATGATAGCTAATTCAAAATATTAATAACCACTATAATAAATTAAAATCAACATGTTTCTAACTTTTCTTTAGCCTGTTAGCTTATAAAATTCATAAATCATAACATACTAATAAGAATGTGAGATATCAACAGTGGAAGTACCACTACTAACCACATTTTGAAAAAAAAAAAAATATGAGCAATACTGATAACGTAAAACACAATCTAAAACACAAAACAAATCTTTAGTCACCACTTTTAATGTAAAATCTAATGTAAAAACCACAGTCGTTTTCCTGAGGTGAGAGACTTTTTATTTTGTAACTTGTTTATTTTAGTTGTGAAAATAGTATTTTATGCATTCATAATCATCTAGACATCATCTCATCTGACCACAGATACTGAATCGGGACAACACGTTTATCTCAGGAACTCAAAGCTGCGTCTGACAGAAGAGTCAACAGCTTTCACACAACGTCTTTCAAAATAAAAGTCTCTAGGCTGTACATTAACTTCTTTGCTCACCACCCAATGGCTAATGGTTTTCCAAAGTTACTGGCAACTCGCTATTTTCACTGGCCATAATTTTGACATCGATACCATGGGGAAAAACTGACATATAGATATTTTTTATATTATCTCATAATTTGGTAGCAGGAATATTAGGCTTCTGTCACTTTAAGACCTGACGCACGGATCCATGATACTGTTACACATCCGCTTCCATTCTTAACTGTACATAACTGACAGTTTTCATCTGAATACTCGCCAAGACCAGTATTTTTCACATTATTTTGTGTGTATATGACTGTTTAGGTGCAATAAGCAGTTAAATAGAACTCCATTTATTGCTGAGAGGCAAAAAATATGCACAATATCTGCATTCCCAGGCCGAAATCCAAGCCCTGTAACAGCAACAATATTCATCTAGAGCAAATGAAACAAGTGAGTGAGAAGAGGCGGGTTTGTGTGTCACTCGCTGTCAGAGAGAGAGAGAGAGAGAGAGAGAGAGAGAGGAGAGAGAGAGAGAGAGAGAGAGAGAGAGAGAGAGAGAGAGAGAGAGAGAGAGAGAGAGAGAGAGAGAGAGAGAGAGAGAGAGAGAAATCTATTCTGAGAAAAAAAAATGTTTCAGGTATTTCAGTCTATCTTTTTGACAACAATACATTGCACTTAGTTATTAGTTATTATTTCAGATGCCTTTAAAAAAAACTACAATTGAAAAACGTATATAATTTATAAAATTCAACCCAACAAAGTGGCTGCGTTACACACCACTGCTGAAACACACACATCTGGCAGGTTGGCGGGTGTTAATGTCAAGCCCTAAGAGTGTCGGGTTAGTAAAACATTTACAATTATGTTTGTTGTTGTTTTTTTGTTTTTTTTTACTACTCACACAACCCACTCAAAACAGTCAGTGGAGAAACACTCCAATACAGTAGATCCTCTATAAACCGCAGAAATAATAATAAGAGTACGGTAGAATCCCATCACACACACACACACACACACACACACACACACACACACACACACACACACACACACACACACACACACACACACACACACACACACACACACACACACACACACACACACACACACACACACACACACACACACACACACACACAGATAGTTATCCGGTGAAAGCGTTGTTGTTGTTGTGGTTTAATCCGGAGCACCCCCAGTCAGCATTACACACTAATCACACACTACACATCAGCTCATGTGCTAAAGTTCCTACAGAACCGGCAAACAAGCACTTCATGCCCTGAAAAACAAAATGCTTTTGCTGGCTAGTTAATAACCGCCGTGTGCATGCACCGCTGTAATGAGAGAGCTGTGTGTGTTAAATTAACTGAAGCACTAACAGAATAATTCCTGCCTTTCCAACAACACAAATCCAGCATCGCTTATTTATCCCTAACTTATCAACAATACAGAATACAGGAAGGTCTATAACACCTGGAGTTAGCCATTAGTTCCTCGGGACGGTGTTATCTCTCGGTTGCTCAGTTTTCAGCCTACACTGTCAAAAAATCATCGTGATTTTAACGTTAAAAGACTGTTAATTGGTTAACAGAAAGTTTCCTTCCTGTATACGGTAAATAACTGTAATAGCTCTAACGGTACATTTAATGTCATTTTTTACTGTAAAATACCGTTACATTTTTCAGTTTTTAAAAGTGAAAAAGAAAAACTCATTGTATAATTTACAGTAAAAAACGTAAATTGACATTCCCACAATTCCCTGCGTCACACTTCACATTTGATGTATTTTTGTTGAAATAACTGTTTCTTCTTAGTTTTAATCAGTTTTAATCAGTTATGTACATTAGGGTTTTATGTTACATTTAATGTTGTTAAATTAATGTTTATTGCATTTTTAAAATGTCATGTGTGTTACCATGATGGTGTGTAGGGGAGAGCTGGGACGGTTGAAACACTTTTTCAGATAAACGTCGTTTTCTAAGATAAGGTTACAGATAGATATTTTGTGTGTGTGTGATCAACAACTCACATATGGGTTCTCTTAGCATCATTTGTTATTCGGTACAAATATAGAATGATTTAAGTAAAAATTTACTTTGAATGGTAGTAGTGCTCAGGCGGGACGATTGCAACACAGGGGTGGGACAGATGAAACATAACAGTTTAAACGGTAACTATTCATCTAATGCTTGTTTTTATGAACAATACCTGACAAGTAACTTATATACATATTGTTACAAACATATTTTGTCATTTATTTTAATTTAAAGGTTCATATCGAAAACATTTTTCTGTCGCCCAATAAACAATAGGCAATATATGCGCGTTTTGCATAATCTTTCTAATAAGCTATTTTGATGAATAAAGACAAATCCGTTTTCTTAAATTTCTTCCTCGAGTCATATTGAGTGTTTGCTGATTGAATAGCCTGTTATTATGAAGAAAATTGTCAACCAGAAGACGATAAATTAAATTTATTGAAGATTGAATACTTGTTTCAACCGTCCCGACAGCGCCTCCTGACAGTTAAACCTGTTTTGCCCTTAAACTAAAAGACTCTGATATTACACACTTAAGGGTATGTTGTAGTACTAATACACCTTCAGTATTATCATTATAATGGCACATGAAACTATAAATACAACTTGTCAGTCAAAAAAAAGTACTGCACGAAAGAATTCACTAACCGCACTCAAAAACAGCTTTCCGGCTCTAACTTTAAAACGGCATGACGTAAAGAAAAAATGTTTTCGGGAGTCTGGTAGGCAATTACGTGCTGTACGTGCTGACAAAATTTGACGTACATGACGTGAGTGGTTTTCAAGGAAATCTCAATGTTTCATCCGTCCCGCGTTTCAATCGTCCCGGCTCTCCCCTAGTGTGTGTGTGTGTGTGTGTGTGTGTGTGTGTGTGTGTGTGTGTGTGTGTGTGTGTGTGTTTTGAATGACACTGTGCAGCTTCTGTAATTAGTATTAACTCTCTTGCAAAAGAGCTGTTTGTGATGAGCTTTGATTGATCATGTGACTCTCATCACTGCTGTGATTGGTGGATGTCAGTGAATTAAATTGTACAAAACAGATATTAAAGCCCATGTTGCAGGTTAACCACCACTGTCGATTAATGGGTACATAAATCACTCAAAATATGTATACCAGTTTTTTTACGTTTTTGGTATTAACGTTTTTTTTACGCAATTCGGTTTAAGCAAACCGTACGTAAATCTCTCCCCAAGGTGACGTAATGCAATGCATTGTGGGGGAAAGGAGAATCGTTGCAAACTGCAGTAAGATCTTATTATATTCCGTTTTGTGATACCCAACAACATAAAATACAAAGGATAACAGTTTAAATGTTTATTACCAATTGCACAAATTCGTTTAAAAAATTAACCCTGCAACACGGCCTTTAATACTTCAATTGGTCGGTAAATTAACATTATATCAGATAATGAAATACGGTTTAATACTGTAAATTTTAAGTTAAGTCTGTAAAACCAATAACGTTGATACCGTATTTTTGACGGTAAATTTCTGCCAGGTTTTTTTACCGTAAAAACAACAGGATTTTTTTTACAGTGTAAGTAAGCCTGATTTCAGGACAGTTATCTGATCTTATGATACGGTAGGCTCCGTGCGTCCTGCAAACGGTTACAGTTACAGGTAATGCGGCTGATATCAAAGCCAGGACTCTGATTAGTCGATCGATGGTCTCCAAATATTCTCATGAGTCTGGAATCCATGGCTAGAGGTTTTATAGATTATGTTTCACGCATGACATCTTCTCTTTTAGTCTTGTACCGTAGCAAACATTTAGTATTTTCCTTTTTTAAAAATAAAAAAACAACAACACAGAGCGTTGATCAGTCATGTAGAGATCAGCGTACAGAGAACAAGCTTCAGTCTCTGTGTAACTGCACTTTCTGCATGGATACGCAATCATCTCCTGCTCTGCAATGCTAATCATTTTATTACAGTTCTCATAATGATGGTGTAATGAGTTATGAAGTGTGCAGATGGCAGTGGTTTAGTTCTAGATGTTATCTCTGTGTTCAGATCGCATAATTACTGTATCTTTAACTATAGCCAACACTCTTTAGTTAAAAGCACCGCCTTTCAACTCGTAGTAAATTTGAATATTTTTAGTCACAAATAAGTGCTATTTTAAGATATAGATATTGATAATTTAACCCCTTTGTGCTTCAATCGTGATTCTTTAACTTTGTTTTGTTTGGTTATGATTTTTTTACCCCATTTTTTGCCTTCTGTTATCATTCTTTACCTCTTTTTGCTTTAACCCTTTTGTTGCACTTTCTGCATGGATATGCAATAACTTCCTGTTCTGCGATGCTAATAATGTTAATGCAGATTTAATGATGGTGTAATGAGTGTTATGAAGTGTGCAGATGGCAGTAGTTTAGTTGTAAATGTTTTATAAGATCCGATTATTTCTGTATCTTTAACTAGCCAACACTTTTTAGTTAACTGCACACCTTTAAACTCAATACAGATACAATACATTTGAATATGTTTTAAACTAAGGATAATTAGTCACAAATAAGTGATATTTTAAGATATAGACAGATCAGGGTTAACTCTTTTTTGCCTTTCATTATGATTATTAACCATTTTTTGCCTTTCATTATGATTATTAACAATTTGTATGGCTTTCCATTATAATTATTAACCCTTTTTTGCCTTCCATTATGATTATTAACCCTTTTTTGCCTTCCATTATAATTATTAACCCTTTTTCCCCTTCCATTATGATTTTTAACCCTTTTTTCCCCTTCCATTATGATTATTAACCCTTTTTTGCCTTCCATTATTATTATTAACCCTTTTTCCCCTTCCATTATGATTTTTAACCCTTTTTTTCCCCTTCCATTATGATTTTTATAACCCTTTTTTTGCCTTCCATTATTATTATTAACCCTTTTTTGCCTTTCATTATGATTCTTTAACCTCTTTCTTTGCTTTAACCCCTTTGATAGTTGCACTTTCTGCATAATCTCCTGTTCTGCAATAATAATTATTGTTTTGCAGTTGTTATAATGATGGTGTAATGAGTAGGGCTGGGTCATTTTCACTCTTTTTTCCCAAATATTTTCATTTTCAGTTTAACACGATGTACTAAAATAACTAAAACTGAAATAAAAATAGTAAAAAACTATAGACATATTTTAAAAAAGCTAATAAAAAGACAAAACACAACTAAATGAATTATTAAAGCTTTAACTAAAAAAATGGCAAACATTTGTAATATTAATAAAAACTAGTAAAGTATCAATAAAGCAATGGTAAAATAACACACAGATCCTGCACACAGACCTAATGCTGTTCTCTAGCCTGAGCCCAACTATCAAAGTCTCATCTAAAATCTTGCTTTAAGTGCTTCCAAATCACTCTAATTACTTTTCATTGGATATTACAAACTTTTAATGTGCACTTTACAGCTTAAAATATTCAGCAACACCCAAGTAAAGCTAAATAATTTCTGAGCGAGTCTCTTAAAGAGTCTCTGCTCCTCTGAGACGAGGATTGTATTTTAGGAGAGCTCACTAAAAGATGTATTTGCTCTGCTGTTGTACATTCATGTGCTTCAGTCTTTTTCATCAAAGTAGAGCATGACGCTTACAGCAGAAAGGTCATGGGCCAATCACAGCCAATCAGAACACAGTTAATATTTAAACCACCGCTGTGGGACTGTGGACCAATGAGATCCGAGTGTGGGCGGAGCTACTCAGCTCAACGTGATAGCAATGGACACACTCTAAAAACTGATGGGTTGTTTCAACCAAACTTTGGGTCAAATATGGACAAACCCAGACGTTGGGTTAGATTTTGGGTTTGTCCATATTTGACCCAAAGTTGGGTTAAAACAACCCAGCATATTTTAGCGTGCACCACAAGAGAAAAGTGCATTTCATGACATCTGCATTAGAGCTCAGATATGTCTGATTATTCCAGATTAATGCCATGTGAAGAGCCTGCAAAATCAATAACCGTTATAAATAACATTGAAATATTTCAATAAATCAGTCAGTCTTCAGTGAACATTAGTACACAAATCTTTACATTACTAAATGCCAAACGTCAGCGTTTGCTTTTCTCTCTGTTGTTCTTTCAAAAAAACAACGTTCTCTTCTCATATAAACCCTACAAAGTCAACATGCTAGTTAGTTAGTTACTTGTCATTTACAAATACACATTTTAATCAACCCAAAATGCCAAAGGCTGCGATCAGAAGTTAGCAATTTGTCTGTTTTCTCACGAGGTATTTAGGAGAAAAATCTGACAAATGAAACACAACTCCATTAAGTCTCTTAAGTGCCCGAAACCATGGATGAATCAACTCTCATTATTGCAATAATAAACCTTAAGGATTTTAATCAAAACCCAAGTTCTGTCTAGTTGTCATGGCGATAACATCCAACTCATATTCATTCAATATAAAAACAATAGCTATTCAACAAGCTTGGAAGTAATTATATGCTCAATGTCACTGCAAATCTCACTGGGGAATAAAAAGGTATTTTAATACTTTTCTTTACTTACATAATTTACGTAAATTGTATTTCTTTCCTTGAGAGACTTGCCTCAATGTTCTTGTGTAACATTTTACATTAACAACAGATATTGAGGAGAGAACAGATGGTGGTCTGTTCATCATAATAACTGTATCTGTCAATCAATAGGTTGCCATGTCAACCATTGAGTGACACTTTACTTTCATAATCTATTATAAACTTTGCAAAGTGACAGTGGTGTTCGATTAGCCGAGCACTAATGATGTCAGACTCAGTGAGTGTCAGCACAGGGCCGATAAGAAGAAATCATTCAGTCGCTATTATGATTCAAGTCATTTTAGTATGAAAAAATGTTCAATTCCCGACAGGAAGGTTTTATAGTGCTAGAAAAGCACACGGTGGACATTAGTTAGGTGTGTAACTCATGCTTTACCGGTGTGTTTGATCATTCTGCCACAGAGGAGGATGAGAAACTAATTACACAAAATAAAACTTAATTATGATCAGTGCCAATATTAATTAGGATGTGCTTCGGGTCATGATGTTTAACACCTTTTTTTGCTTCGGTCATAATTCCTCCTTTTTTTCTATAACCCCTTTTTTGTTTCCATTATGATTAATTAACCCTTTTTGCATCCATTATGATTCTAAGCACTCTTCTGCTTAAACCCCTTTGATTCTTTAACCCTTTTTGCTTCTATTATTCTGTAGCCCTTTGTTTGCTTTGGTCAGGATTGATTCTTGATTGATCTCATTGATTATTGATTAAAGGCGGGGTATGTGATTTGGAAAACGACCGGCAGATTTTGAAAATAAACAATTCAAATGGTCCTACCTTCTTTCCTCCAACGCTGGCCCTGACTCCACCCACTCGAAGAACACGGACGCGCGAGCGAATCATGCACGAGCGAAAACTCAAATGCGCAAGAGATTGTAATGACGATTTACTACTAATCACGGAACCGGCGTGACTGACGAGATGCGCATGCGTCACAATTTTTTAGTATGTGCACGACGGGGGTCACGCGCGCTGGGGGGAGGGGGGGGGGGGGGGGTGTTACGGCCGTTTAATTGACGGACTTACTGTCCAATGATTCTAGACGGTCTTGGAAATGATTGGCTGGAGTTTTTCGAGTCCTGCCCATTCCACAGATGATTAAATTGCTTAATTTTCATTTCAGTGCTCCTAACTCAGTGGCTGTAAGAGGGTTAGGAATAGGATTTCAAGTTATTTTGAAAAAATGGTCAAAAAAGAGAATCACATACCCCACCTTTGATTGATCTTATTGATTGATCTCATTGATTGATCTAATTGATTGATCTCATTGATTCTTGATTGATCTCATTGCTTGATCTCATTGATTGATCTCATTGTTTGATCTCATTGATTCTTGATTGATTCTTGATTGATACTTGATTGATTCTTGATTTATTCTTGATTGATTCTTGATTGATTCTTTATTGATCTGATTGATTGATCTCATTAATTGATCTCACTGACTATGTTTACATGCAGTCAGTTTTCGGGTTATGGTTGGGTTAAGGTCACTATTCGGGTTTCTGAAACATTAGGAATAATCCATTTACATGCGTGAGCAGAGAGAGTTACTCCTGTATACATGGAATTTGTAATCAATTGGGAATATCCCGATGTAAACAGCGACGCACGGTTAGCGTCTGGACATACAGACAACCTTAAGACGCAATATGCGTCATTTCCGATTCTTATTCCTGTATCCAAAAACAACAACAGCAGCAACACGCGGATAATGAATAGTTCGGGGCAGATAGCGATCGCATTTGTTTGCGCTTTGGTACTGGTACTGACCTCGCTCCAAAAGTATGCTGTGTCTCGCCATGTTTACTTCCGGTATACTGCACGCAGGGTTTTGTATGTGCTGAGAAGTTCCTCAAGTTGATCTCATTGATTGATCTCATTGATTCTTGATTGATCTCATTGATTCTTGATTGATCTCATTGATTCTTGATTGATCTCATTGATTGATCTCATTGATTCTTGATTGATCTCATTAATTCTTGATTGATCTCATTGATTGATCTCATTGATTCTTGATTGATCTCATGATTCGACACATTTTTTGCTTTTGCCATAGTTCTTTAACCCTTTTTTTGTTGTTGCTTCAATTATGATTTTTAGCTCTTTTTTTGCTTCCATCATGATTCTATAACCCATTCATGCTTATATTATGATTAGATTAGGTTAGGTTAGGTTACTTTTATAGTACCCGTAGGTAAATTTGTTTTACAGTGCAATGATATTCTATGGCATCCAGTACAAAAACACACAACACAGAACACCCCACAACACATAGACAAATAAATAGATACTCATACTTAGTAAAGTGCTCTCAAAACATTACATATGGTCTTTGTAAAATCCTAAAACCTTTAAAATTGAAAAGGCCTCTCTTTGTAATCTGTTTGATATTTAGGATGCCCAACCTCCCTGGATTTTACCCTCACATACCATTCAATGGTCCATGGGCCTTAGGTTTAATAGGAGCATCCTGTTAGACCTAAAGAGCTGGTTCAAAAAACCAGAATTCGTAAAACGATCTGTACACTATATATTATGGTCTGTTTCCCAAAAGTATCGTAACTTAAGTAGCACTTGATAATCTTCGTAGAACTAAGAGTGCTCTGGAGTAATCGTAAATCCCCAAGTGCATCGTAAGAAGACAGAGTTCAGAGGTCACCTGCAGGACAACAACAGATTACTTAATTAGATTTAACAGATTACACTGCAATGTGAGTATAATAAAGGTTTTGATTGTACTTTATTGTACACGTTATTGTACTCGAGTTTTGTTTAAATTAATTTATAAATGAAATAATTAAAAAAGGAAGAAAAAAAATAGAAATACAACACATCTAAATTAAATGAATGAAAAAAATCATAAAAGAAGTAATGTGGGAATTTATTATACTTTAAAGACTGGACAAAATAGGGAGAATTCAAAAAAATCTGTCAATGACTTGCTGACGTGCACGAAAACCAGCCATGTATTGGGCATTTCTTGCGGACCTCCTTCCCTGATCTTTGAACACCCCAGGTTGCAGTTAGTTTGCAATGTCCTCCCAGATGTTTTATTTTTCCTTATTTGTATGGTTTCCTTTAAATCTGTTAAAAATAAAATCTTTGTTTTGCTCTATCTCCTCTAAAAGGACATTCATTTTATCTTTTTGAAAGGTTTCTTCTCTTGTTTTTTTTTTTTTTTGTTCAGCCATTTTGTCAGTGCCTCCGCATGCTTTATATAGACGTGTCTTGATTTCTAATCCACAACAAAAGACGATCTTTAGGTTAAACGTTCAGAATACGATTCGATATGTTATATTTCAGCACTTCGCGAATGGACAGCGCCGCTTAAGTAGCACGTACTGTTGAGTGCATTTTAGAAAAACGCGCGAGGAATTGCGGCGAGCGTTCGTAACCTTGCACGTAGAGAGCGCTCTTAAGAGCTAAGATACATCGTTATCGGGAAACCCGGCCCAGAACATTTTACTATCTGGTCTAACTGATTTTTTGCCTTTAAAGATATATGACCATACCATACTACAGTGGAAAAGGACAACACCGATTCAATAAAAGCATGATAAAACATCTTCATTATTGTTCGGTCAAGATTAAACACAGATAATTTCCATAGGCAATACAAACGCTGGTGCCCTTTTTGCACAGAGCCTCACAATTCTCTTCAAAATCCAGTTTCTCATCAATAATAGTCCCAAGGTATTTCTATGATTTTACATACTCTAATTTTTGGCGTTTAATTGAGGAAGGTTCACTTGGATGAGTACTCTTCCTAAAATCAATGAGCATATCCTTGGTCTTTGATATATTATACTGTAAATAAGATTCCTCACACCAGTTGACAAAATCCTCAATAATTGGGCCATGTGAGGTCTCATTCTCCTTAAGTAAACTCAAAATAACTGAGTCATACGCATATTTTATGATAATTCTGTTCTCATACATGCTTTGACACATATTTGTATATAAAATATATAAAAGTGGGGACAGCACACATCCTTGAGGAGACCCTGTAGAGGAACTCTGTTCAGATAAGACACCATTAACTCTTACTCTCTAGTTAAAAAATCCAAAATCCAACCCAGCAAATTATTGCTTAACGCAAACTGATCTAATTTCTTATTTAACCCCTTTATGCTTCTATCATAATTCTATAACCCCTTAATGCTTATATTATGATTATTTAACCCCTTTTTGCTTCCATCATGATTTTTAACCCATTTGTGCTTCCCTTATGATTCTTTAACCCTTTTTGCTTGAAATATGATTTTTAACCCTTATGATTCACCGTAATGATTCTAACCACTTTTTTGGCTAAACCCCTTTGATTCTTTAATCCTTTTTTCATCAGTTATTATTTAACCCTTTTTTGTTTCCATCATGATTTTCAACCCCTTTGATTTAATCCTTTTTGCTTTATTATGATTGTTTCATCCTTGTTTGCTTTAGTCATGATTCTTTAAGTTGGCACAACCCCAACTGGGAGTAACCATAATCATAATTGTTTATGTAAATATGATAATTCTTATATGACTTGAATGAAAGCAGCATTATAGTATGCACGAAAATTATAAACTTAATTGTTGATGGGAAAAGTAAATACTTTTCAGTGTGCAGTAAGATTGGGAAATACTATCACCCCAATAATTCTCCAAGATACCACAGGCCCGGTTTTCTTTTAGATGTAAGCAAAATACCTGCATCCTAGCAAAACCTTAGCAACCACCCAGAACACCCAAGCAACCGCCTAGCAACAACCCAGAACACCCTAGCAACCACCCAAAATACCTTAGAATACCCTAGCAACACCATAGTAACCACCGAGAACACCCTAGCAACTGCCTAGCAACCACCCAGAACACCCTAGCAACCACATAGTAATGAGCAACCACTCAGAGATGTAAGCAATAGCATTTAACTAAATTCATCACCTCACGGTTTCATACATTTAAAAGCTGCTATAGTTGTGAATTTCTCTATTCTCTAAAGTCAAAAGATAACAGTCACAAACAAAAGGTTTGTGGGTAATATTAGCCCAAACATATGCACAGTTAGCTGTCTGACTCTCGGTATTCAGAAGCCTCAGGAAAGAAACCTAGCCAGGGTTTCTCCACAGCGCTGGCACACAACAGTGTCGGATAATGAGCGCAACAGCCGAAGGTGAAAGCGGTCACACACACACACACACATTCTCATGATGAGATCCCTGCCTTCTGCCAGATCCCCCAACTGCAGTTTTCCAGCTATTCCCATTAGCATTCTGCCAATTACTCCCTTGGACAGATTTCCAACTTTCCCCACTGGATTATTTCAAGTATTGGCCACTTACCGATTGTTTCCAGAGCTGGAATGTGTTGATGAGTCATTGCGTTAGTCAGATGACACGTTTGATGACAGTGTGTGTCTGCTGTTACTTCCTTTCTGGAGAAGAAAATGGTGAAAGCCAGACAGGGCGCTATGCCACGACAGACGCTAACGCGAACAGAACAGCTCTGTGGTCATTTAGATGCAATGCCAATGGAGACACACACACACACACACACACACACACACACACACACACACACACACACACACACACACACACACACACCACACACACACACACACACACACACACACACACACACACACACACACACACACACACACACACACACACAGCACTAAAGCAGCTAATCGAGGACAACAAACATGGCTCTTTGTTTTCTTCCCTATACCCAGATGCTCTCTCGTCTCTCCCAGAGGAAGAGGTTATTGCTCAGTGATTGCTCTTTTCAGAGCCCAGAAGACTTAATGGAGTTCTCAGCTCATTTAGGCGCAAGTTTCAACTTTCAAACAAATCACATCCAAAAAACAACAACACAACAACAAAAAACAGGTGCACAACAAAGAAATGCAAATCCAAAAACATTTAATAACCCATCGAAATAATTGTGGTTTCGAGCTTCATGCTCTTCAACCAAGAGCTTTGATGATCACGTTGAAGACAGTCCCAGTGAAATAATTTTTTTGGCTTTTGGTATGAATATGTTAGCTCTAAAGCTAGTCTGCTCCAAAACAATGACAAAATTCACATTTAGAAGATATAAGAAATCAAAACTTCCTCTCTCTTCTGCCAATAAGATTCACTGATTTTGAAGATGACATCACTTTGAATAATGCTGCCCGTTTCATGGCACTTCAGTGGGCCTTTAAATGCTTTTGGGACCAATACACAATACCAATATTTTGGAAACAATATTGTTGTAATCACTTTCAGAATAATTGTTTCCAGCTGAAAAACACACACACACACGATAGAAACACAGAATCGTCTCGGGTTACGACTGTAAACCTGAAGAGGGAACGAGACGCTGCGTCGAGATGCTGTGGGGACTAGGGATGAGTCACGATTTTCGAATATTCAATTAGTTGATTTTATTATAGAATATCGAATAGGTTGTGCGATTATTGTCTTTAAATAATCCCCATGTTTTTCGGTTCTGCTGCGGTGACACGTTCATGTAACCAGAGGCTGGCGATGCCAATAATGCATCTAAAAGCTGTCAATCAACTCTCAGACAACAGAAGAAGACACACATTGTCACATTTTGTCGAGTATCTCCATAACACAAGAGCAGTTTTATGATGGACGTAAGAGTTGTGAGAGAATGAGTCGCGAGTGAGATCCTCGTCTCTGTCAGCAGCGGCTGCTCTTAAAGGGCCAGCGGCCAATAAAACTTTCTATCAGTAAAGTTAATCACAGAACAAAATTACTCACTGCTCTTGACTAAAGACCTTTTGTAGCTTTAATAAGGATTAGTCTATATATCATTAATAATTAATGCAGTGCAGACTGTTCATTTTTATCCAGACATCACTGGCTTATTGATCATTGTAGGGGTTATCAATCATTTAGTTGTTGTTGCCAGTTTGAGTTGAGAAATACACATTTCAGATTATCACTAATCTGTGTGTGCATTTTGCTTTAGAACCAAGCAAGTTGACTCATGAAACCATTTGTTTATTATATCGCTATTGATCGCTATATCACTATATAAATATTGACCTCAATAATTGCATTTTCCCCAAATCGATACTTGCCATACTCTAGTGTCTTGTTTCTAGTACTCGTTTAAAAGCAGAAAAGCTTAAAAGAGAACAATATTGTGTGTTGATGTAACGCCACTAGTTATCGTTCTTGGTGTAAACAGGACATCAGATCTTAGAGATTTGCTGAGAAGTGTTTGTGTTCATACTGAGATGAGTATGAGTACTAAAGAGCCTCATAGAGACTGAGTAAACGACTGAGATCTCATTTGTTATGCTGGTGAATGGTTTTTGAGGTCTCTTGTCTATAAACTCTAAACTATCTGTTTTTCCTCAAGAGAAGCATCTGGGATGCAGGGTACGAAGTCTCCGTGTGCGCTCCATTTAATCGTATTGCCGTCTGGAAGAAACAAAGGAGTTATTAAAGAAATCTTTTTTGCAATCCTGTCAATCGGTTAAACTAAAAATCCAGAATGTAATAAATAAACAGCTCGCAGGCTCTGCAGTGGTTGTGTTTCACTGTTACATCCTTCACATGAATAATGAAACATGAGGAATAATGAAACAGGATGAGGTGTGCCGCAGGAGGAGTTTTATTTCTTTCTTTCTTTATTTCTTTCTTTTGTTCTGTTCGCATCTAACAGTGTGCTGCGTCTCTCGCTTAAACTGTCACAGAGCTCGGATAATTAGACCCGTGTGTGTGTGTGTGTGTGTGTGTGTGTGTGTGTGTGTGTGTGTGTGTGTGTGTGTGTGTGTGTGTGTGTGGTGTGTGTGTGTGTGTGTGTGTGTGTGTGTGTGTGTGGTGTGTGTGTGTGTCTGTGTCTGCAGGCGGATGGAGCTGTGGCCTTCACTGAAGCTAGCATGTGACATATGGTTTTCCCAGCATGCCTCAGCAGCTCCAGGCCAGAGTCACGGCCCGGTGTGTGTGACGGCTCGCAGTGTGTGACCTCTGTCAAAGGGTGACAGACCGTTACAGATTCATTCTTCAAACACACATCAAGCGAATCTCTGTCCTGTGATGTCAGAGTCGATCACTCACTCCACAGACACACACACACACACACACACACACACACACACACACACACACACACACACACACACACACACACACACACACACACACACACACACACACACACACACACACACACACACACACACACACACACACACACACACACACACACACACACACACACACACACACAGAAGACTTCAGAACTTCAAACAATGATTTGTCAAGTCAATAGTTGCTTTTCTAGTTAGATATTAGTTTGATTTAAATGCTTCCTTACATTAAAATTATTGATTATTTTTCATTCTCAATTAGTGTTGTCAAAAGTACTGACTTCAGTACCAAGTCGACGCTTTGAGCGCTGTGTAATCATGAACTCCTCTGAACGGCCGCTTGTCTGTGATTTTAACTGAAGTTTTGACTTTTGACAACACTATTCTCAACTTACATTTAGATACAGAAATCAATTCTGAATGATGCACAATCTAGATAGAAAGAACAATAGAATGATATGACAGACAGACAGACAGATAGAACGGGATGGATGGATGGATGGATGGATGGATGGATGGAGATAACTGGATGGATGGATGGATGATGGATAGATAGAACGGGATGGATGGATGGATAGATAGAACGGGATGGATGGATAGATAGAATGGGATGGGTGGATGGATAGATAGAACGGGATGGGTGGATATATAGATAGAACGGGATGGATGGATAGATAGAACGGGATGGGTGGATGGATAGATAGAACGGGATGGATGGATAGATAGAATGGGATGGGTGGATGGATAGATAGAACGGGATGGATGGATATTTAGATTGAACGGGATGGATGGATGGATAGATAGAAGGGAATGGATGGATGGATGGATAGAGCGGGATGGATGGATAGATAGGATGGGATGGGTGGATGGATAGATAGAACGGGATGGATGGATATTTAGATAGAACGGGATGGATGGATGGATAGATAGAACGGGATGGATGGATGGATGGATAGAGTGGGATGGATGGATGGACGGATGGATAGATAGAATGGGATGGATGGATAGATAGAACGGGATGGATGGATGGAGAGAGAGCGGGATAGATGGATGGATGGATGGATAGATAGAACGGGATGGATGGATGGATGGATAGATGGAATGGGATGGATGGATGGATGGATAGATAGAATGGGATGGATGGATGGATAGAACGAGATGGATGGATGGATAGATGGAATGGGATGGATGGATGGATAGATAGAATGGGATGGATGGATGGATAGAACGAGATGGATGGATGGATAGATGGAATGGGATGGATGGATAGATAGAATGGGATGGATGGATGGATAGATAGAACGAGATGGATGGATGGATAGAACGGGATGGATGGATGGATAGATAGAATGGGATGGATGGATGGATGGATGGATGATGGATGGATAGAACGAGATGGATGGATGGATAGATGGAATGGGATGGATGGATGGATGGATAGATAGAATGGGATGGATGGATGGATAGATAGAAAGGGATGGATGGATGGATAGAACGGGATGGAAGGATGGATAGATAGAATGGGATGGATGGATGGATGGATAGATAGAATGGGATGGATGGATGGATGATGGATGGATGGATGGATAGAATGGGATGGATGGATGGATGGATAGATAGATAGATAGAATGGGATGGATGGATGGATGGATGGATTAGATAGAAGGATGGATGGATGGATGGATGGATAGATAGAACGGGATGGATGGATGGATGGATAGAATGGGATGGATGGATGGATGGATAGATAGATAGAATGGGATGGATGGATGGATGGATGGATAGAACGGGATGGATGGATGGATAGATGTGTTTGAGTGCTGCCGGGTTATAGATGTGTTGTACTGTAGTGTTGCAGGTCTATTTTTACTCACTGTCTGCATTCAGCACTTTTACTGCAGTACATATTTAATCAGAAGAGAATAAAGAACACTCTCTCTCTCTCTCTCTCTCTCTCTCTCTCCTCTCTCTCTCTCTCTCTCTCTCATCTCTCTCTCTCTCTCTCTCTCTCTCTCTCTCTCTCACTCTCTCTCTCTCACTCACACTCTATCTCTCTCTGTCTCTTCTCTCTCTCTCTCTCTCTCTCTCTCTCTCTCACTCTCTCTCTCACACACTCTCTCTCTCTCGTCTCTTTCTCTCACTCTCTCTCTCTCTCTCTCTCTCTCTCTCTCTCTCTCCTCTCTCTCTCTCTCCTCTCTCTCTCTCTCTCTCTCTCTCTCTCTCTCTCTCTCCCTCTCTCTCTCTCTCTCTCTCTCCTCTCTCTCTCTCTGATGAAAGGCTTTGTGCTGATGTCAGATGAATACTGTGGAAGCGCCAGAGCAGGTCTGATATTTAGTGTGTGTGTGTGTGTGTGTGGTGTGATGCAGATGACACACATGCAGTCTTGCAGACCTGCAGAGATGAAACAGCAACCAACAACCAAAAAAATAGACAGATAGACAAAGAAAGACAGAGAGATGACAGCAAAGAAATAACTACTCTACCAAGACTGCATATTGTTGACAGTAAAAACAGCAATATTGTAAAACATTATCAAACATCCGCATATTTGATTGATTTCTGAAGGATCATGTGACACTGAAGACTGGAGTAATGATGCTGAAAATTCAGCTTTGATCACAAGAATAAATTACACTTTAACATACAGGTTCTGGTCATATAATTAGAATATCATCAAAAAGTTGATTTATTTCAGTAATTCCATTCAAAAAGTGAAATTTGGATATTATATTCATTCATTACACACAGACTGATATATTTCAAGTGTTCATTCCTTTTAATTTTGATGATTAAAACTGACAACTAATGAAAAACCCAAAATCCGTATCTCAGAAAACTAGAATATTGTGAAAAGGTTGAATATTGAAGACACCTGGTGCCACACTTTAATCATCTAATTAACTCAAAACACCTGCAAAGGCCTTTAAATGGTCTCTCAGTCTAGTTCTGTCGGCTACACAATCATGAGGAAGACTGATGACTGACAGCTGACCAAAAGACCACCAGTGACATCTTTCACAAGGAGAGCAAGACCCAAAAGGTCATTGCTAAAGAGGCTGGCTGTTCACAGAGCTCTGTGTCCAAGCGCATTAATGAAGGACTGGACTGCTCCTGAGTGGTCCAAAGTTATGTTCTCTGATGAAAGTAAATTTTGCATTTCCTTTGGAAATCAAGGTCCCAGAGTCTGGAGGAAGAGAGGAAAGCACAGAATCCACGTTGCTTGAAGTCCAGTGTAAAGTTTCCACAGTCAGTGATGGTTTGGGGTGCCATGTCATCTGTGTTTTCTGAGGTCCAAGGTCAACGCAGCCGTCTACCAGGACCAGGGAGTTTAGAGCACTTCATGCTTCCTGCTGCTGACCAATCTTTATGGAGATGCAGATTTTATTTTCCAACAGGACTTGCACCTGCGCACAGTGCCAAAGCTACCAGTACCTGGTTTAAGGATAATTCTGGTATTTAGCACTTTGAGTGCATAACACCCGATCATAGCCACAGACTGATCGACTCCACGCCACATTGCTGCAGTAATTCAGGCAAATGGAGCCGCAACTAAGTATTGAGTGCTGTACATGCTCATACTTTCCATGTTCATTCTTTTCAGTTGGACAACATTTCTAAAAATCCTTTTTTTTGTATTAGAAGATAAATATTAATAGATAAATAAATAGATAAAAATTTGAAGTAATATTCTAATTTTCGGAGATACTGAATTTGGGATTTTCATTAGTTGTCAGTTTTAATTAGGGGTGTAACGATACACGTATTCGTATCGAACCGTTCGGTACGAGGCTTTCGGGTCGGTTTTCGGTACGCATTTTTAAATGGACCATTTAAATTGGACCATTTTTTCCTGCAGACGCAAATTTAGTTATTTCAAATGTAGGCGCGTTGCGCGTGGCAAACGCACTCGAGATGCTGGTGTGACCACAACATCGCCCAACATCAAATGGCAAATGTAATGTAAGCGGAACGAAACTGAGCTACTCGTTATTATGTGGTTGACGGACTGTTTATCAGTTTGGACCAATGCAGCGCGAGCCAATCTCTGTTACTACACAGCGCTGAGACATCCAGTAAAGAAAGCATTTGAATTCGCTATTGAAGTAATAACATCGCTGCGAGATCTAGTGAGAAACATTCACATTTCTCCGTTATTAACGGATCAAACCGCGCTGACGTGGAAACCAGGAAGGAACATTGTGCCATAAATGAAAAATTCAGTGTCCACAGATCATCATTCACCATGGATTTACTGTAGTAACACTCACTGTAACCATGTAGGTTTGGCAGGAATAGTAGGCTATAATGCTTTCAAGTAACATTACATCAGTTTTATTTTGACATTATGAATACAACTGCTGCCCTCAAATGTTAATCTGAACTAAAATAAGCCTTTGTTTATAACTACTACAATATAACATTTAATTTTGTCCAAGGAGCTGTTTTGTTTTATATGCTCCTAGGAAAAGTCAAGTATAGCTCCATCATTGCTCAAAGTAAAAAAAATATCATTTTGAACCGTTACACCCCTAGTTTTAATCATCACAATTAACATTTGAAATATATCAGTCTGTGTAATGAATGAATATAATATCTAAGTTTCACTTTTTGAATGGAATTACTGAAATAAATCAACTTTTTGATGATATTCTAATTATATGACCAGAACCTATATATTCACATAGAAATAATTATTTCACATTATAACAATATTTCACTGTTTTTACTGTATTTCTTTTATCAAATAAAACCTTAGTGGGCTTTTTATGGTATTGTATTTATATATTCTTAAAAACACGTAATTATTCAAAGCATGTGGTTGCTAGTGTGTTAGACTGAGTAAAGTCTAATCTAGAAATATGAGGTTCTCTGTCAGATCTGTAAAACTAGACCAGCTTTTCATAAACCATCAAAACAAGCCGCATCGTTCTTAATATAGTGCATCAAATATTTTTAGATGCAAGTCATATTCGTTTCTTTTATCGCAATATCTCAATTAAATGACATTACGGTGAATTTTAAATTATTTTCTGCTTTGGTTTGAGTCGCCGCTTGTTGCTTTTTAATACCTGAAAAACTGATCATTTATTCAGAAACGTTTCATTATTAGTTGGTTTGTGTCTCTAAACCATTCATCCATTCAGTTTGATCAAATTACAGCAGCCAGCGTGACAATATCAGTGAACTTACTGTGACTGTGTGATGTGTGAAAGCTAGAGCCGTGTGTTTCCTCTGGCTTCAGCCGTGATGTTAAACGCTTTAATTCTTCTGTGATCTCAGGGTTGAGTTGGGCAAAACTGCTCTCTCTCTCTCTCTCTCTCTCTCTCTCTCTCTCTCTCTCTCTCTCTCTCTCTCTCTCTCTCTCTCTCCTCTCTCTCTCTCTCTCTCTCTCCTCTCTCTCTGTTTTAAACACTCTTATCATGTGTGACAGCTTGCTTTTGCTTCTATTTCTGGAGGGATGAAACAACAAAAACAATACGAGCAACACTTTTTTGTTGTTGTATAGACTGTTATTATACAAGAAATATGTCTGTACAGGCAGTTAATTTTCTATTTTAGCACATAACACCCCCAAACTATAACCAGAGAACGCCGTCATGACAAAACTGAATAACTCCTATTATAATCAACGACGCTGGATATTGGATTCGCTGAATATAGCGAGAGCAATCTAGTTTTATTGTGTCACGACACGCCACTTGCCTCCAGAGTCGCCAGCATTACTCGTGCTGTGCATTAGCCAATCCCAGAATGCACCGCTGCAAGATAAACACTGTTCTGATTGCAAAAATGAATTATATTATCTGATATAAAAAGCTTAGTGTACTGTTTTCTATAGGTAATTTAAGTTATGAAAACTTAAACTACAAAAGTTTGAGGTCGGAAATAATTTTTAATGTTGTTAAATGTCTCACCAAGGCAAAAAAAAAAAAACCAGTAAAATTGATATATATTATTACAATTCAAAA
>CM070825.1:40967794-40987794 GCA_036326025.1 Chrosomus eos
ATGATTTACGTATGCATGTATGTATTTTAAAATAATTATTTAATTTGCATTTATGCATCTGGCAGACACTTTCATCAAAAGTTATTTGAATTGCATTCAAGGTGAATATTTTAACAGTTCATGAATCCAACCCATGAACTGTTGGGTTATTATAGTTACTTGAAATTAAAAATAAACTGAAATAAAATAAAATACAAAAACTTGAAAATAATCATAAATGTTTCTTGAGCATCAAATCATCATATTATAGTGATTTCTGAAGGATCATGTGACACTGAAGACTGGAGTAATGATGATAAATTCAGCTTTGATCACAGGAATAAATTACACTTTACTAAATATTCACATAAAAAACAGCTGATTTACATTATAATAAAATTTCACAATTTTGACTGTATTTTTTATCAAATAAATGCAGCCTTGGTGAGCAGAAGAGACTCTTTTTTTAAAAAATTTTTTTTTTAATGTTTCCAAACTTTTGACAGGAACATGTACGTAAATCAAGAGCCATCCTCACAGTCACTATATCTCTCAATCCTCTTATTTAATGTTTATTATCCGTTAACTCACTTCTCTCCTCAATAAAGCACATGATTTAAGTATCACAGCAGTATTGGATGCAATGATACACACCTGAACTCATGCTCAGGGTTACGGTTTGTCCCAATCCTTTTTCCTGATAAACGAGAGAGTGCGGATGTGGGATTGTTATTGTGAATCATTGTAGTAGGAATCAGAGAGCGCAGTGTGTGTGTGTGTGTGTGTGTGTGTGTTTTAATCAGCTCTCTCAGTCATCTATAACACACCTGAAGATAAGACCTCTGCTCCAGGACAGCTTCTGCAATAACTCCTCCACGAGTCTCACGCTCCACTGCAGGACAACCCAAACGCTCAGGGTTTCACGTGTCCCCGCGGGACAAATAAATCACACTTGAGTTTTAAGGGTGTCGTGTTTCTTTCAAACGCATCCGTCACTCTGCCACCTCTGCCTTTAGTTAATAAAGTATTCACTTGTGTTCATCACATTTGCTGTTTGGGATTGTCTGACAGAAGAAGAAAAACAGACAGAACATCCTATAAACCACCTAACAAGTGCATAGCAACACAACACACTGACTATGATACCGCGTTTTTTTTTTTTTTTTTTTTTTACCAGGGACCAGATTCACAAAACATTCTTACATTTTTCTTAAGTTTTTTTTTGTTGCCAGCCAGCACCAGCATTTTTTTTTATGACTTTCACAAAAACTTTCATCTGAACATGCAATATATCAAAGGAAAGATCAGAGGCTTTTAAACAAAAATCTTCATGCATTCTTTTTCATCAACAGTTGAAGGGTTTCATTGAAAATAAAAAGCAAAGTTTTGAACAAAAAGCTGAGAAAATCACGTTTTTGTCCAAGACTTTTTCTCCGGATTGGATTCAGAACTAGAGACTAGTTTCAAATCAGTTATTTGCTTTTCCACACAAATAAACCTGGGTCAAGAAAACAGGTTCCAACTCAGCACCAACTTTGCGCAGGTCTAGAGATAAGAAGTGGTTACGTCAGGTGCTGGGGGCGGGATTATTGTAACGTTCGGAAACAACAACTTCGGGACGCCATTTTTAAAACACCGGTCAGCTGTTAACGTTAGCTTTGGGCATGGAATTGCACAAGTGCTACTGCTAAAGAGTGAAATGGCAATACAGCCTGTTAGCTTGATTCAAATTTCTCATAAACTTAATTGAATTGGCCTAAAGTGAAAAATTATAATAACATTTTTTGTCTAAAGACTACATATAAAAATAGCTGCCAAAATTAATGTCGGTAACTGAAGTTTGACTAAAAATAATGACTAAAAGTTAACAAAAAATGCAATGACTTTCCGTCAACTAAAACTAGACTAAAACTATGACAGACAAAATGACTAAAACTAAAACCTTCATCTGAAGATGAAGACTAAGACTAAATCAAAAATGGCTGCCAAAATTACGCGAGAGAAGACGCAGCACCGCTGAACACTCACGTCGTTTGTGAAATTGAGTCTTGGAGAAAGTTTTAAAATGATTGATTTGATTTTATAATCTATGTGGATTAATTTAGGCGACTCATAATCTACATGCTAAAGTGAATCAATGTTTGCGAGGGAATTTCCCGCATTATAAGTGATAGACCTGTGGGAATTATTAAATACTTATTGAAGTATTATCAGTTATATTATTTATTTTAATAGTTAAAGCACAATAAATGTTCAAATTGAGATTTTTTAAGAATTGGTCAAATAAATATTTTTAACAAATGCAACACATTCCCAAAGTCATGTGAAATAATCGTGTTACATAATCGTGATTTCAATACTGACCAAAATAATCGTGATTGTGATTTTTTTTCCCATAATCGAGCAGCCCTCCATTATCATGTGATCAACCAGCGTCGCTTCACTAGCTATGTTTCCAGCCACACGTTTTTATCCGCATTAAGTGATATCGAATGAAAAATGCCTTATGGAAACAGTAAAATTCGATTGAATTTCATGAATATCGACTCAAATGAAATGCGTTGGGTCTCATGGGATTTTATCTTGATGGATATACGGCTTATGTGATAAACGCTGATGGAAACGTTATTACGGCGCGATCCATTTTGTCTAGCAAAACTTTGTTCGCAAATGTTAGCTTGAATGTTGTGCAAAAATGAATGGAAACACCTTAACATGTCTCAAATCAATTCGATATACCAATTTGATCGCAAAACAGCATGTGACGTCATTACACACAGGTTTATATTCGCTTTAAAGCCGTTGGATGGAAACACACTTTCACCAGCTTTATTCACATGAGCTTTTTTACCGAACTTCAGATAATTCGATTGACAAGTGGATGGATCTTGGCTAGTGTCATTCAGAAATCCTCTCCCGTGGCCTCATGGGATACTAAAGTGTCCATCATACACACACTTCACAATCTCACCAGAAAAAGTTGGTCATCCGGATACTTTTAGCCTATTATTTTATGAATACAATGAATTCAGACATGCTTCGTTTGTCACATACTGTTTTTTCGCCTACTAGATTGGACTCTCCATTTCTTTAACATGATACCCAATGAAGACGCCGCAGCACATGCAGTAAAGACACACACCGAGAGAAGAAGGGTATTGAAGAAGAAGTATTGTGCACTCATTCCAAGAGGTCAACGTTTCCTCTGCGTCTTCCTGACGGTTTGACTGATCTAACCATTCAAGCCGATCCCCACGCTGAGGAGAATTACAATGCCGAACCGCACCGACTGAATTCATCAGCTCTGGCCGTGATTTGTTTTGACACAAATCTGCGGTGTGTAGGTACATAATCACCACCTTGTTATCTCACTCAAACAGATTGTTCCGAGTCTCTGCAAAAATTGTCCTATAATCATCCTGGGAAATCTCTGACCGTGACAACAAAGGCAGCTTTAATTCTCCTCCATCATGTTGGTGAGCGCCGGTAGAGGACCGCAGATAAGGACACTTTTAGCCGTCATGTTTACTGAGGCTGTAATTGGTTTAAAGCTCGGCCAGTAAACACATTCGTTCTCCGCGCCGTGAACTGCTACAAAAGTAACACTGAAGGATAGGATATACGTGATTAATCACGCTCTCGGGCCAGAATTTTCCATTAGAAGGTAATAAATAATTAAACAACAGTCAATATATTCATTCACATTATGTCAATTAAGGCTTACAGACGCACAGAATCTGTGGGCAAGAGATCCGCCATTTACTAGCCGAAATCTCTTTAAACCTGTAAAGCTTGCTGTATCATATGATACATTTCAAATGTCTCTAAATCATCAACATGATCAAAACTTTGCTGAAGAACCTGTCGCACAGACGCTACTACGTGCCTTCTGTCGTCTGATTGACAGCTTTTTAGTCTATTGTACAAACGTCCATCTTCAGCTCGTGCTTCACGTGTCTTTTTGCTGTGAAATCTTTACTCTGATCAAACATACTCTGATTTGACACAATATCAACTTACTGAAATGACAAATTACAAATGAGAACTTCTCAGTGAAACAGTTTTTCTACTCTATAAACGTTGTTAAAAGTCTGCGGTCAAAAACATTTCTGCTCAAACTCTTCCCAAAATGTCTGATTAAACAATCTGAATATCTGATAAATATCTCTGCTGATCCCCCTTTGTAATTTAAAACCCTTATAAGACTAAACTCATCTTTGATCACCAAAATTACATTTAAAAATGTTTTCCTTTCATTTTTTTCTTCATGCCTTAAAATATCTTGAATGTAACTCGACACCCTTGCCTCATTTAGTATGCGTCGGTTCTATGAATATGCAAATGAGCCCCGCCTCCACTCACTCACTCACTCAGAGATCCACTGGTTGACGATCACTCGTTGATCTGATTGGTTAAAGGTCAGTTTGTGACGTCAGAAACACCAGCGATTTCAAATCAGTTTGAAGTCGGTTAACTGCAGTTTTAAGCAGAAAATACTCAGCAATGCTGTCGACCCTTATGAATTTACACACGGTTTGTCTTAATTTAAAGCATATTAAAAACACCACATATACATATAAACAACATTAAAAGCTGGATTTCCACCACAGGGCTTTAAATAGTCTGGTTTTAGTGTTCCTCTGAACCCCTCCACCTCCCCAGCTCCACCTGCCTAGATCTTCTGCAGATATGCATATCTAATATCTCATATTTATATCTAGTGCACCAAGACCAAATACATTAACATTGCCATATTCAATAACATTCTAAAACAATTCAGAGTTGTCATGATTTAAATATCACTGTAGTCTTACTGCATGA
Organism: Chrosomus eos; assembly: GCA_036326025.1. Lineage (NCBI taxonomy): Eukaryota > Metazoa > Chordata > Actinopteri > Cypriniformes > Leuciscidae > Chrosomus > Chrosomus eos. Next base: position 40,972,595 of record CM070825.1, read on the forward strand.
CAACAACCAACATAATCGGGAATTTAAGAGAAACATCCAAAACAACAAATGCACTGAAACCTCAGATAAGACCCTGTAAATCAGTCTACATTTTTGACTATTAAATACACATTTCGCCACATCTAGACCCTTTAATATATAATACTTCGAGGAGAAAAGGCTTTAAATAAGTGATACATAATGTGTGGCCCTTTTCTGGGTCTCGTGTTTCACAAGTCTTTCTCCTTCTCCATCAGAGCGTCACACACACAGACCCTTGCTTTAAAGCAGCATGACTGGCCATGTGCAGATACTGCCTCAATTATCCTCCGCTTTCTCCCACCCGACTCAGCCGCTGTAAAAGTGACTGCTCGAATCTTCCTCTTCCTGCTGGAGTCAAATGACTGTCATGTCCAACTGAGCGCTGCCGTCTTCAGTCTTACAGGGGTCTCTTTATCTCTGGGCTCGTGGTGTGAACGGAGTCTGAGAATCTCTCAACTGCGTGAGACTGAAGCTTCCCGTCACGACTTCTGCTCTCGCACACAAACTGATTCCAGACTTCAAGCTAGCTGAAAGAATACATTAGACTATATTTTTCCAGCAAAATACAACGGTTTTGTTCAATGCGGCCCACAAAGATTGCATTTAACAATCTTCTGCACTCAAATAATCATATTAGAGGGATTTCTGAATAGAGGTGTACCGATACCCTAATGTCACGAATCACGATTCAATATGCCGATACTAAACTCACGATACGATATTATTGCGATACTCCAATACATATGATAAAAGGTTAACCAAAAATGTACAGTTAATTGACACACTAAATTTGTGGTACAGTATATCTATATTTATATCTAGTGCACCAAGACCAAATACATTACATTGCCAATTCAATAACATTATAAAACTATCAGAGAGTTGTCATGATTTAAATATCACTGTAGTCTTACTGCATGACAACAACCAACATAATCGGAATTTAAGAGAAACATCCAAAACAACAAATGCACTGAAACCTCAGATAAGACCGTAATCAGTCTACATTTTTGTGTGTGTAAATAATGAATAGCTCGACATGGTGCTGGAAACCCAAAGCACAGGACAATAGAGACTCCAGAATAACAATATTCATGATTCTGAAGCTGAAAATACTGAATTATTGTAGACGAATACACTTGCACTTGTAGGCTACTAGATATGTTTAAAATAATGTAGGCCACTTTTTACTGGTAACATAAGACATACGGCATTTTCTGGACCCACAAATATTCCCCCATTGCATTATTATTCATTATATTCAACATTATATATAGTAGTTTAATGTAGTACTGACACTAAATTTCTTACACAAAAATAAAAACTTTGGGTGAAGTATCCACGACATATTGTCACTATCCACGATACATATTGATGCATTTTTGTAATGCGATGTATTGTGACACGATATATTGTTACACCCCTATTTCTGAAGGATCATGTGACACTGAAGACTGGAGTAATGATGATAAATTCAGCTTTGATCACAGGAATAAATTACACTTTACTATATATTCACATAGAAAACAGCTGATTTACATTGTAATAATATTTCACAGTTTTTACTGTATTTTTTATCACATAAATGCAGCCTTGGTTAGCTCTTCCAAATCATATTTATTTATTATTTATGCTCACTAGAGTATCACAATGTTATCTGACATCAAACTCTTGTGGAGTCGATGTGACCTTCACGTGAAGAGCGTCATTTTGCATTTGTTCAAACCGTCCAAATCAGTCACACAACTGTGTTTTCATTTCTACGGAAGCGTATTGAAATTTACTTGAGGAAAAAAAATCTACTCTGTTTTTCTGAATTAACAAGTTAATTATCTCAGAATTATGAGATATATTTTTCTTGAAAAAAAAAAATTCACTCTGTCTTTATGAATTGATGAGTTACTCATAATTTTTGAGATAATTAACTCGTTAATTCAGAAAAACAGAGCAAAAACTTTTATCCATGAAAAAGTATCTCGTAATTCTGAGATAATTAACTTGTTAATTCAGAAAAACAGAGCAAAAAAAAAAATCTGTGAAAAATTATCTCATAATTCTGAGATAATCGACTTGTTATTTCAGAAAAACTGAGTAGATTTTTTTTCCTCAAGTGAATGCAATACGCTTCCGTACATTTCCAATAAGATGCTGCTGAGTTCATATGTGAAACGCAATCACAGCACACCATGACCTCAGAATAATTCACAATAATCCCATTATAATGCCATAATACAAGCCCTCTTTATTGCAAATGGGAAAAAAAGATCAAACCCAAGCAATCAATCGCGTAGTTAACTAAAAATTCCACTGCATACTGAACACATTCAAATCAGAAAATATTAAACACTATTTGATTTTGCTCCAACAGGGCAGAAGTCAGATTCATCACAGCTTCATTTGTCAACGTCTATTCAGATGGTTTATGAATAAAGTGAATTAAATCAAACGCAGCTCAAATCTGCTAAGAGAATTACAGCTAAATTTGCATTATGAATCATGCATTTTGACCCCAGCAGTCTGTCTCCGTGTTCTCCATCTCACGGTAATAAGGGTTCTCGCGCAGCCCGGGATCGGCGCCGTTTCTAAATAGAGTCTTATTATATCCAACACAAAAAGGATTTTTAAAACCTCGGAGCGTTTTGAGAGCCGCCTGTAACCACTTTCATCCTTTATAGTTGTGCATAATAACTGTGAAGTGGGAAAGAATAGATTGATCTCTATAGATCTCCCGCCGAGAGCTGATTGCCACGACGTGCTGATGCAGAACAGGTTTCGTGTTTTATATACGGCGACGCACAGAATCAGCAGAACTGCAGACAAGCCAAACAATGTTTTTCTTTCAATTCACGAGGGAAGGAAACATTCACTCCATCACAGCTTCTCTGCATCCTGCGCTTGGCCTTTAGAAAAATAAAAAACAGAAAGATTCATCAATCTCCCAGCATGCAATAATTATCTTCCTTATTATTATTGTTTTTAAATCTCTTCTTTGACAGGTTTTTTTTTTTCATTCTGTCACTTGAAGTTTTGGTTGTCACTTAGTTAGGGACATTTAATATCCAACAATATTATTGATCCCCTGCATTGACAGCATTATATGAGAACTGAACTGTTTTCTGCAGAACGGCTATATATATATAAATGAACTGAATTAATAACTTTTTTACAACAAAAAATAACCATCACTGAACGTACTCTGTGAAGCTATTTTCTTGTTTTCATTATTTTCCTGTTATCTCTGTGAAGCTGCTTCGACACAATCTGTATTGTAAAAGCGTTATATAAATAAAGGTGACTTGACAGGTGATGTAAAGCTAATTTGCAATTATGTGAGATAAAGACAACTGTAATTTCTCACTTCTAATAAAGTTTCAGTCGAGATCTCGCGTCTGCCAAGATACCAACATAACAAGAAAGCAAAAAGTTGGGAGAATGAATGGAGACTTCTGTGAGGAAAAGACCTCCAATCTGTCTCCAAAATAAATAAATCTTTAATGCAACGTGAAGAAAAAAAATAACCTGTATTCATTACTTCAATGAGCTCACTTTTCTGCTTAACTGTTTAAATTAATACATTTTTCGCTAACTGTGATTTTGTATATGTAAATCTCTGAAATACATAACTTAGACAGTCACCTCTGATAATAGACTCTAAATTGTGGACTCATTTTCTGTAAAGCTGAAATGTGAGTTGAATCGATCTCTCCTCATTGTAACCTCGTGGCCTTCCATCATGAGCGATGAAAGAGTAATAGCACTGATCTCCTCTCATTAAAGTCTGTGTGTGTGTGTGTGTGTGTGTGTGTGTGTGTGTGTGTGTGTGTGTGTGTGTGTGTGTGTGTGTGTGTGTGTGTGTGTGTGTGTGGGTGTGCGTGCGTGCTGCGTGCGTGGTGTGTGTGTGAAGCGTTTCCTCCAGATGGGAGATTTCCCGCCACTGATGAGGGTCACGAGGAGTCACGAACGACACGCGTCACTGCCGTTCTGCTCATCACCGCGCGAATCTGTGCGTTTGTGTAACTTCCTTTTCAAGTGTGTGTGTGTGTGTGTGTGTGTGTGTGTGTGTGTGTGTGTAACGATGCTAATGAAGTAAAAAACAGAGGAATAAGTAGCTAGGAGATGGCTCAGATTAGCAGGTTAATGGAATGAAACAGATACGTGATTAATTCCTCTAATTAGAATGATGTAGGAACAGACAGATGAAAAACTTTCCCTATTCCTGTAGATCTTCCTCTGGCTTTTCATCAGTCCACAGGAAAACAAACCAATGTGTACGAGCACCAGACGGCTTCACCACCGTCGAGCTAGATTTCCTCAAACACCACGGAGAGCAGACTGCAAAGAATGATGAAACAATCCTCCGTAATGTTCTCCTGTTTGAGTATATCCAGAATACGAAGCTGGTGTTTATTTGAAAATCTATAAATCAATGTTGTCATTGATCTCTAATTCCCTTTGTAGTCTTTTTATTGTTAACTAAAACCATAAAAAACTATATAATTACTTGGACAAAAGATAAACAATAACTGAAATTAAATAACTTAAACTTATTTCTCATATTCATTTTGTTTAATACTATAATAACATTAAATGTTTATCTCAGTGTAGCTGCTTTGAAACAATCTACATTTTAAAAGCGCTATATAAATGAGGATGATTTGACTTGACTATTAATATGATTGTTTAACACAATGTACTATAATAACTAAAAAAACAATGATGATTCAATACTGTAGCAAATGTATTGCTCATTGTTAGTTGCTCAAAGTTGGTTAATGCATTAAGACTTAGTGGACCTTATTGTAAAGCGTTAGCAAGATGATATTTACTATTATCATTTTTCCGTGCTTATTCATTTCAAGTGTGCACTAGAGGATGCGTAGGATGGGTTATTGATTGCTTTTCACAATAAAAAAATCATTTTCATAGTTATTGGAGTATGTTTTAAAAGCAAATACGTTGTTTTTTCTACTTCAAAATTGCACGTGTGTTACTTGGAGTTTCTTTGTTATTGTTTTGTGAAATTGACTAGGAATTATTTTTTGGGGGGGTTATTAATTGATTTGACAGCTGAATTTGGCATTATAGTGCACAATATTCTTCTGGACTGTGGGCAGGGATTCAAGGAAATGCTCTTAATTGGTTTGCCTCGTATCTTTCCCGGATCTATTTCTGTGCAATAAGGACATTTTTCATCCTCTTCTGCTTTAATGAAATGAGGGGTTCCTCAAGGATCGATATTGGGTCCAGTTTTATTTTCCATCTAAATGCTTCCTTTGGCTGATATTTGTCAGAAAAAAATGATGTATGTTATCATTTATAATATGCTGATGACACTCAGTATTTTCTCCCTCTTAAGGTGGGAGATAATTTGGCTCTAAAGTCCCTTTGTTTTAATGATATTAAGGATTGGATGCCAGCCAATGTTCTCCACCTGAATGAATTAAAGACTGAAGTGATAGTGTTTGGCCTTTCGAGTTCAACCAAATATATTATTAATCAATTAGGCCTCTTTAAATCCAAGGTACATAAAACAAGCAAGGAGTCCTGGTGTTATTTTTGATGCTGAGTTATAGCCCATTTTATTCCTTAAAACTCATCTTGGATCACCAAAATTACATATTTAAGCGTTTTTTTCCTTGAAAAAAATGATTCATGCCTTAAAATAGCCTGAAGTAACTCATCACCCTTGCCTAATTTAGTATTCGCGGTTCTATGAATATGCAAATGAGCCCCGCCTCCACTCACTCACTCACTCAGAGATCCACTGGTTGACGATCACACGTTGATCTGATTGGTTAAGGTAGTTTGTGATGTCATAAACACCAGCGATTTCAGTGTTTTTGAGACTGTCTTTGGTTCACTGCAGTTTTAAGCAGAAAATACTCAGCAATGCCGTCGACTTATGAATTTACACACGGGTTGTCTTAAAGCATATTAAAAACACCACATAGACATATAAACAACATTAAAAGCTGGATTTACACCACAGGGGGACTAAAGCTTGATAATATTAACGCATGTGGTTAGAAGTGGTTTCTTCCAATTAAGGAATATTGCGAAATTGAAACCTTTTTTGTCTTTTAATGATTTGGAAGATGCTTTTATTATGACTATTGTAACTCACTGTATTATGGTGCTTCTCATGCCTCATGCTTTTAAGGGTTTAAACAGATTGGCACCCAGTGACATTAGTAAACTTCTTCAGCAACATACGTCCTCTAGGCCATTAACCCTCTGAGGTCTGAGCTGTTTTGGGGCTCTTTCGGTGTTTTGGTATGCCCTGACATTTGTGCTTATTTCAGCTACTTAAAACATACCATTTGCCAACATATAAATTTGCTGTATTCAGCACAAACTCTGCTACAATAATATGTGAGCAAAATTGATGTACTTGTTTGCATTTTATAGAAAAAAAATAATATGCGTGGTTAGTACGTTTTGGAAAAAAAAATGTCACTGCAATAAGGCCATTTAACACATAATGAATAGTTGTCCACAATACTTTTGAGTTACTATTCTTGTAGGCTAGAATTTTTACTTCAAAATGAAGTGAAAATCATTCTGACCACTCTTTCAGAAACATCAATATAACGATTTGAATTTCTTACATCAGTTTTTGGGTCAGCAGTGCTGTATGCGTGGGAGTGTTAATGCCCATGAATATTAATGTGATTTACACCTGGGAAGACTAAAGACACTCCCCCAATGGCTAATGGGCCATCAAGGTGCTTTGAGGCAGCCTGAACAAAGAATGATTCACTGGTGAACAAAAAGTTAAAAAGAACAGCATTTATTCAAAATAGAATTTACGTTCTTTCCTAAGAATGTAAAGACTTAAAGTCATTACTATCACTTAACACATCCTTTCAAAAAAACAAACATAAAAATACCAAACTTGTTTTTTTTTATAAAAAAAATATTTTTATTCAAAGAATACTAAAAAAAAACTACCGCAGGTTTAAAAAACTGTTTGAATAGACTCATGGGCGAATGCGAGCCTACAGAGCTCAGTTGCGGTCCAGTTTCCCGTGCAGGAAGAAATCGCAGTGTCTGTGGAACCATGTCAACATCGGTCTCTGTTTTCCATGACAGCGTGGACTGCATGTTGCTCGTCTGCTTGTTTGCCTTGGCTCTCTTCGGAACTGGTGCTTGGACATTGTCACATCTGTTATAAAAAAAGAAGAAAGAAAAAGTGTGAGCATGCTGATAAGACAATCAAAGAAACTGTATTATTATCATTATCAATCACTAATTACCATGGATTTAAAAAAGACATATTTGTAATTTCACACAAGAATGGGAACTTTTACATTATGACGATGTAAACACAATTAGGCTACATTTCATCTGTAAAATATTACATCTATGCACTTACTCAGTATTATTCTCGATCGCACTGAGAACTGAACGACACCTGCGTGTCCCTCTGCGAGGTGCTAGAGAAGGAGAACGTGATGCAGCCAATTTCCTAAAAAACAAAACAAAATAACTGTTAGCATACATTATGTATACAACAGAGTTATTGAATATTCTGTACTGAATATGCATCTGTTACTGAATATTCTATATAGGTATTATTGTTTTTTTTGTATTATGTTTTGTTATTGAGTGTTAAAGCTGCCGTGACAATATAATTTCCTGCAAAGGATCAATAAAGTATCAACAACAACAACAACATCTGTTGATGGCCCATATAGAATGCATGCTGATAACACAATCAAAGAAACTGTATTATTATTACGCTTATCAATCACTAATTACCATGGATTAATTTCACACAATAATAGGAACTTTTACATTATGACGATGTAAACGATATTACTATGCACTTACTCAGTATTATTCTCGATCGCACTGAGAACTGAACGAGACCTGCGTGTCCCTCTGCGAGGTGCTGGAGAAGGAGAGCATGATGCCACATTCCTAAAAACAAAACAAAATAACTGTTAGCATACATTATGTATACAGCAGAGTATCTGTTGATGGCCCATATAGAACGCACGCATTTATTATGTACACTCAATGAACGGATCGTTCGCGATCGACACATCGCTACATTTCAAACATTTACACCTGTATTCACAGTGCATAAGGCAGTAAGCATGATAATTAGTGTCATAGGCTAACTAAAACTGAACATTTGCGAGTATCTATGGCCCATATAGACAGCACGCATTTAGGGATAGGCTACACAATGAACGGATTGTTCGCGAACGAACGACACATCACTAACTTACATTTCAAACATTACACCTGTATTCACAAACAAGTATTTACGCATGATAAAGTGTCATAGGCTAAACAAAACTGAACATTTATATATAACATATTGTATTTAGACAGAATCTATCACGTTTTTACCAGAGTCTGAAATATCACATATAACCTAGCAGTTATTCCCCAAAAAATGCATTACACATAGGCTAAGGCAGTAGGCTATTTTAGCATGATAAGTCATGGGCTAACCAAAACTGAACATTATATATAAAATATATTGTATTTAGACAGTATCACGTATTTTACCGGAGTCTGAAATATATTTATCTCAATCACATAACCTAGAAGTTATTCTCGAACAAAATGCACTACACATAAGGCAGTAGGCTATTTAGCATGATAATCAGTGTCATAATCAAAACTGAGTGAAAAATATGTATGCTATATACAAATATGTTCAGAGAATATCACATTTAAAAAGTTTACACGAGCATACAATGTTAGGGATATTGTGAGGTATTTCCTATGTCAAAAGCTAGCCAAAACTAGGCAAAATATAAAATTCATTTGAGCTCTATATGATAAGAAAACGAATGAATTATAACACTAAAAAACTTACTCCGAACTTCTATCCTCGGTTGGATCAATTCGTTCTTGAAAATGCAGCCTTTTCGTCGTCCGAATTGCAATCTTCCTCTGAAGAAAATGTGAATTCGTCATCACTGTCCAGAATCATCTGAAGGGCCTCTCTGTCGGAGTAGCGTGCTGCTGCCATCCTCCAAACGCGATGAACTAACAGTGAATGATCTGATGAAGAAGCTTCATGTTTTTGTGGCTTGATCGCGGGGCGTGCCGCGTGTGCGATGCATAGATCACCTATTTTACCATGTGAAAAGCGCTGGGGGCGTGGCGATCTGAGCTGATTAATGATAATGAGGGGAGAACGAAACAACTGTAACTCTCCTTGGTTTCAAACGGATTACATAAACTGGAAATATAATTTTTTTAGTAGCTTACTTCATTTAAAAGAAGAGAATCTCAGCTTCATAAAGAGACATCTCTCGTATCTCTGTGACAAGTATTAACAGAGTTACAGTTATTTTTCGGACGCGTTTCAGAATGGACTTCACTGACGGAGAGAAGGTAAAACGCGCATCATGTTTATTATTCTTTATTTGACGAAAAGCACAACACTTTGTTTTTATTGTGAGTACCCTAAAAAAAATAGAAACTAAACAGGATCTAATGATGTACAACACTTAAATTTAAGATAAAAATCAACAGAGTAATTTGAGTCTCTTTTGCACTGATAAGGAAAAAAGTGAGCTCATCACGCCCCCGTGACGGCCGACCTCAGAGGGTTAAGATCAGTACAAAGGTTTCAGATAACTATTCCAAGTCTGGTCTAAAATCACAAGAATAAGCATTCTCTGTTGCAGCTCCGGACGGTTTGCGTCAGACATCTGCGAACATGGATACAGATGCTCAGTTTGCCCACCAGTCAAACATTATTGAGCTGTCAGTGTGTGTTTGTAAGCCAGGACAGATGCAACCACATCCGACTCTGACGAACCCAGAAGTGGACGCGGCGAGCTTTGGGATGTTTAGATATGTCAGGCTAATCTGTTTTGTTTTCTAAATGTCGTGAAGCTGACAGCAGCTGTTAAAAATGTGTCCGACGAGCAGAATGTTTCCATAGCAGCAGAAAAACCTTGAGAAAACATCACTCTGGTACAGTGACTGTGATGAATGTCAGGCTGCTGATTAGTTTGGGCTTGAAATTGTGCAGTTTCTCTGTCCACACACACACACACACACACACACACACACACACACACACACACACACACACACACACACACACACACACATACTGTAATGTGAAAGCCCAGGGCATGCTGGTTAGTCAGGACTCGGTCTGTTTGAGAGGTTCACAAACTTTGTGTCTCTGGTTGTTTGATTTGCTTTCTCCGCCGGTTAATGTGTCATGCACAGCGCTGTCTCGTGTAGTCAGACCTTTGACTATTGCTGTAAGGTCTAGTTCACTTTACAGCTTATTCTGGCCAAGAACCGCCCACTTAGACAGCAAGACTCAGTCTGACTGACAAACATAGTTTACATTATTATTTTGAAATAAGATGTAACCCTGACATTGAGCTCTAACCAGACGTGATGCAATATGATTCCAGAAATAAGCACACCAGAACCGACAAAATCCTCTGATAACCTCCATGCAGACAGACACCCATGAAATCAGTGTGCATTATGATGATGTCACTTCCTGGTAGTGCAGCACGATTAATCATATCGCAATCGCGATGTCAAGCCTATTCGATTCAATGACGCAAAATGCTGCGATTTTATTTGAACTAAACAAATTAGGGCTATTAACGCAATTAACGCGGCATCTGTTATTTTTTGTTATCTAGTGTTACATAATTCCGCTCTTATTCGTGCAAATGCTTTTAAACCATTCATGCACAACAAGTCAAAAGAGATCATGCGCATGCACAGACCGCGCGCCAGAATACACTTCTCTTTCACGCTTAAACGAACAATAAGACACACAGTTATGCCAAAATGTTGAGTATCTCCATAACATAAGAGCAGTTTTATGATGGACGTAAGAGTTGTGAGAGAATGAGTCGCGAGTGAGATCCTCGTCTCTGTCAGCAGCGGCTGCTCTTAAAGGGCCAGCGGCCAATAAAACTTTCTGTCAGTAAAGTTAATCACAGAACAAAATTACTCACTGCTCTTGACTAAATAACTTGTGTTTAATAAGGATTAGTCTATACATCATTTATAATTTATGCAGTGCAGACTGTTTGATAACTTGATAAATATGACATTTATTATATGTTTATGTGAGGATTGTTTGAAGTTCACTTAAATTAAAAGCTGTTATATTTTTTGAAGCCTTTTTTTCAGTTGTAATGACAGAATCACTGTAATGTTGGATGGCTATAATTAATGTTTTGAATTGGGGGGGGGGGGGCTTTTTATCCAGACATCAATGGCTTATTGATCATTATAGGGGTTATCAATCATTTAGTTGTTGTTGCCAGTTTGAGTTGAGAAATACACATTTCAGCATTATCACTAATCTGTGTGTGCATTTTGCTTTAGAACCAAGCAAGTTGACTCATGAAACCCTTTGTTTATTATATCGCAATCCCAATATGACATTTTCCCCAAATCGTGCAGCCCTAATTCCTGGCATATTCAATTGCGCACCATGGCACCAAATTAACCAGGAATCTCATGCATCACTGATTATAGGTACTGAGAGCAGATGGTGGTGCTGGTTCTGGACATATGGGTAATAAAACACCTCAAAATACAGAGGACAGCGTTTCACTGGGGAAACAAGTGCTGGTACAGAATCACACTTTGGATTTAAAACATTTACACACACACACATACAGATCAGTAGCTTTGGCCGGTTTCCGGAGTCCAGAGCCAGGACTTCAGTCTAGAGGGAAATTAATGTGAATACACAGAAAAAGGCGAGAGTAGTTACTTCCAGTGATTGCTCGAGGAATAAGAGGAAAAAAATATTAGGAATAAGTAGTTATTCATTTAAGAGGCAAAACACTTTTTTCAATGTCAATTTTGAGATTTTGGGATATTAGTCTTCAATAGCATGTCTTATTTTACACTTGTGGTGAAAAAAGTCAGAAATACACATTTAGGTCTTTATTTTACTACAATTTGTCTGTTTGCGTCTGTAGATTTCTCATAAATTCTTCAAAAGTTGGCGTTATAAATCATCACACACACCGTTAGAAAGCTCTCTCTCTCCTGTACAATACTGTCAGATCCAAATATGGTCATTTCCTTTTATCAGCACCAATCGTGAAAGTAAAAGGGGGGTTTAACTCTAAATGAGCGATCTCATTGGCTGATGCTAAATCTTTAAAGCCTGTTTCTCAAAATGACTTTTCTCTCAACTCAAGTCTGAAATCTCCACTTCAGTCGCACATATACACACCAAACTCTCCAGTCGTGTACCTAGTTATATTATGAAGACATTTACAGAGGGATTTGTAAATATATTATTCCTAGCTGATTTATATAACATTTGAACCTGGCTCAATATATTTTTATATGCAAATTAGCGACATATTTAATTAGATAATGCCTGATTTGCATATTTAAACATTAAATTACAGAAAACTTTCTAATACATTTGTTTCTCATCTTAATGTAGGTAATCAACTGGGAAAGTTTCATGGTGAAATCTGCTAGTTAAAAAAATTACCCAATTCACCTGTAGTGTCTCGCCTTAAACACTGACATTAGCAAATATAGGACACAAAAACGCCACCACAATGCTAGTTTGCCAGGGCATTCTGGGAAGTTACTAGGTACTTGGATATCCAGACTGTAAGATTCTGTAAACTAAAACATTGACTTTATTTCACACAAAGAGAAGGAAGAGCTTCAGGATTTCATAATATGTAAGATTAAAGGTCCCATATTGCCAAAACTGAAATTACTACTATAACTAATTAAAACTACTATATAAGTTTCAAAACAGTGGATCCACAGACACACACACACACAGCCTGAGTAAAGTAGCTGTGCGTTTTCACGAGCCGTTGTGACTTCCTTATATTTGTGATGTCACAATTACTCAGTCACCAATGGTGGGTCACTCAGAAAACAACAGGCCAATCAGAAGAGAGGCTCATGAATATTAAGTAGACGGGTCAAACTCCAGCTGTTCTTGGCAGAGCTCCTGAGAAAGAGCTGGAAACATATATTGAGATGTTTTATGGTACTTATACAACAAATATATATTCTTAAGGACATCAAAGCATAAAATAAAACTTCAGAAAGTTGTACAATATGGGACCTTTAACATTTTATCATTTAATATCTTGTGGTGAGAATTAAGTGTCTAAGAAGTGCTTAATATCACTTTAAACTCTTTGTGTTGTGTGAGAAACAGCTGATAAATCACCACGTAACTCCTGTACTGTAATTGCATGTTATAAGAACGGGGTTTCAGACACACACACACACACACTGAACATCAGAAACAGTCCTCTGAAATCCAGCCGTAAGCCATCGCCTGACATTGTTTAGCGTGCGTGTTTGCGGTTTGCGGAGAGATAAAAGGTTTACCCTGTCCGTTCGACGGGGTTCATCCTCACGGAAAGATCCCGCTCTGAGCTGAAGGGATTTGGCTGGATGCAGTGCCTGATGGGAGGGACTGCCCCACTTTCAGGCAAAGCCTCATGGGAAACGAACACTGGGCTTCCACTGCTGTCAACGGTAAACACATTCAGCCCGGCGCTCGACAACCATCAGTGTTTCCATGGCAACAGGCCCGATCTACATGCGATAGACTCGGGATACGGCTTCTGCTCTTGACCCAGAAACAAACACACACACAACTGATTAAAACACAAGAGGAGTGTGAGAAAGGAGAGTGGATTTACACTCTTCAGAGTCATAAAAGCTCGTAAAAACAAACGCGTGCTAGCTAAGCAACTGCTAACGGTCGTGCGCTGAAGAATGCAGCGTAATCCATCAACAATTCAGACATAATCATGTTAGCCGGCCCTCACACTGAGGGTTTAATCTCTACAGTAATGCATCAATAAAACACTCTGCAGCGACTCAATGTTCCCAGACCACTGCCATTTCCCCCGCCGCACAAGACCAGGCTCATTTTATCTAGCACAACCAACCAGAAAATTGAAATCCGCCATCTTTGCTCACGGGCGCCCGGTTCTGCAGCCTGATTGGAGGATCCGGAAACACACACTCTTATGAGAACTATCCTGAGATACATTTCATGCGGGTTCGAGAGCTCGTAGAAATTGGGACACTAATAAAAGACTTGATATACTGGAAAAATATGGAGTAGGATTTAATTGAGTGAAAAAAAAATAAAAATAATAAACAAGTCACTCACTGAATCAAGTGTGACATTTTAAAATTATAGAAATAGTAAAACATACTTTTTTTTTATTTACAGCTTTGAAAAACTTTTTTTTATGTGTGTGCGCCAAATGAATAAAATTCACAATGAAACCTTTAAATTAAGAGCCCCATGAAATTTTATATTTCCCTAAAAAATGTGTTTTATGATTTAATACAAATTTATATAAACTTTAACAATTTAATCAAGCTTTTAAAATGTAATCAAATGAAAATATATCAATTAATTTACAACAAAACATTGCATTTAATTTTTTACTTTTTTTGTCAAACTGTATAAATTTGAAACATGGAAAAAAAAATAGCTTGTTATATTATTATTACTTTGAGAAGTGCATTTTAGTATACAGTGGTGATATATTTATGTCATGATTTCTTGAAGTTAAACTGAACTTTTATTTTGGCAGGTTGTTCAGAAGATCTTTGTTTTAGTTTCAGTTTCAGTGTGTATTTGATGGTTGTTTTGTAATGTCTAAAGTGGACTATAGAAATAAAGTGTAACCAAGTCTTTGATTAATTACAGTAAAAACTGTGCATGAACATGTATTTTAAAATAAATCATGTTTACTTGCTGCATTTTTGTGTCTGAATCAGTGCAACCGTTGGAGTCGATCCTAAACACTTGAATCAAATCACGATATAGACTCGTGTATTAGTGAATATTAAACGCTAAAAAGGTTTTAAATATGAATTTAACCATTTCTTCAGAAAAACTTTCTTCATTTCATGATCACACAAACTCAAAGGTTTTCACGGCAACCCGTCAAAATAAAAGTTTGATTTAACTTGAAGAAATTGTGACAGACATATATTAACCGAGATTTTAGCCATGTCACAATGTAATAATAATAATAACATTAATAATAAAACTAAATTTTTTAAGGAATAATCACAATTTTTCTTCCATGTTTTAATTTTCACTGTAAAGCTGTGTTGTGCAGCACTTCGTTTTAAAAATAAAGTTTAATTTCATATGATTAAAATATACATTTAATGAATGTTATTATCCT
>CM070825.1:40995294-41042794 GCA_036326025.1 Chrosomus eos
TGCTCCTTGTTTTCTTCATTAGTTTGCCCTGTGTATGAGAGAGAGTGTGTGTGTGTGTGTGTGTGTGTGTGTGTGTGTGTGTGTGTGTGTGTGTGTGTGTGTGTGTGTGTGTGTGTGTGTGTGTGTGTGTGTGTGTGTGTGTGTGTGTGTGTGTGTCTTTGTCTTGTTTTGTTTCCACTGCACGTGTTTCTCCAGTTTTGTGGATTATCTTTGCTTTTGTTCAAAATAAAAGTTCTGCATTTAGATCCTTTCTCCTCCTCGTTCTCGCCCGACCCATCACGACAATTACACATCTAATGCAAAACAATATTAAATTAACACAAAGTTAAGCTTTCCCAAACTGCTAATGTCCCTGTAAGTTCCTGCGATGCAGTCGGGAGTGCGCTGAAAGGCTTTTATGGAGCGCTTTCTATTTCTGGGCATCAGCTCGGATTATTAGCTTAGAGCTATTGAACTGCACCGCACACTCGTCAATGAGATTAGTCTCGATTTTATGTCAAGAGTACAGTGGACCAAAGTGCGGTAAAAGTTCTCTGTAGATGGAATGAAGCGAGAGAGAAAACCTGACTAAACAAAAAGAAAAGGAGCAGTCTGTGTTACACACACTCGGTATGAACAGCGTGAATGTTCCTCTCTGCGGTAAAAACACAAATACACCTGAACACTGAGAAACACTTTCACCGCTGACTGAACAAGGCCAGCGCTACGCTCAAACCAAACATTATTCACACACCATAGTTCATTTATGTAAGTGTGAGGAGAGCAAAATAAAGTAAACTGTGACATATTACACCCTTAAAAAATCTTCATACCAGTAATATTGATACAAATTTGGGACCAAATATTATTCAGACACTTTGACCTGATCATGTTTTCTTAAAGGTCCCATATTGTCAAAACTGAAATTTCCTGGCTTTCTTCGTGATAACTAAAGAGATCTAGGGGTTATGTAACTTCTGTATAAGTTTCAGAACAGTCGATCACACACACACACAGCCTGAGTAAAGTTACTGTGCGTTTTCACAAGCCGTTGTGACTTCAGTATATTTGTGATGTCACAATTACTCAGTCACCAATGGTGGGTCACTCAGAAAACAACAGGCCAATCAGAAGTGAGGCTCATGAATATTAAGTAGACAGGCCAAACTCCAGCTGTTCTTGGCAGAGCTCCTGAGAAAGAGCTGGAAACATATATTGAGATGCTTTTTGGTACTTATACCGCAAATATATATTCTTGAGGACATCAAAACCTAAAATAAAATTTCAGAAAGTTGTACAATAATTGCTAATGCAACCTTTTTACACCACAGACTGAACAACATTGATGCCCCGTTTACACGAAGGAAGACGCAGATATTTCCCTACGGTTTGGCCTCTCATGCACACGAAAACCAAATGACACAAATTACACGAAACGATTATTTCTAAAAACTCCGGCCAAAGTGGAGATTTCTGATAACGCCGGTTATGTATTGCCGTGTCGACTGGGAGAAACAGGGTTTTATGTTCTCAAATGTCACATTATGCGCCAGAAAATGCTTAACGTCATGTGAGCGTCCAGTTTGGCAGAGTTATTATGCGGGTATTTATGCGGGTTGATGTAAATGACAACTTTTATGAAAACGATGTTGTGTGTATGATGTTATTATTGAAAATGGAGGGGGGGGAAATATTCCTTTCTCTAAATACCCGGCTATGTGTAAATGTGGCCTAAGCATTGCTTGGTAATTGATTGAGCTAAATTGGTTTATCTAATTGTGTAGTTAAATTTAACAGCTGACAGATATTCAACATAATTCATGTGTGAGACAGTCTAACAGAAGGATGGAGAAAACCAGTGAAATATCAACTGAGTTCTTGTCATATTTTATTAGCATTTTCTAAACTATAGCGAATAAAGTGTGATAATGTGAGAAATGTTGAAGTTGTCTGAATATATTTTGGTTTGACTGTAGATATAATAAAAGTGGGCCACCTTCTGCTGACAGTGTTAAACAGGCCTTTAACCAGCTCTCTCGCCTCTAGACATGTGGCCATCTCTCACGGGTAATGGGTCGGAAAACTAGACGTCTTTAAATGGGAACGAGGCCAAAGTCTTGGGGGCTCTGGGATAAGTCCGTCTCTCTCTTTGTTTCAGGGACAGTGTATTCCCCGTCCTTGGCCCGTCTCAGATCTGGACACTGGTTAGCTCTGCGTATAAAAGCTCTTTCCTCAGAGTCCTGGCAGCACATCAGATACTGAAGACTGAAGTTGACCCTAATTTGCTCATCTTGATCGCTTCCTTGCTAAACTTAATTAGAATTTAATTAGCATTCATCTCGCATCAAACCAGAGCCTCAGAAGCCGGTGCAGGATCTATTGAGACGACTGACGACTGTGAACGAATGTATAACACCTGCACTGAGGTGGACAACAGGACAACACTGCTGCGTAAACACTGAGTTACTGTAAGTACTGTTCAAATGAACTGAAATAAAGGAAACGGTGTTTAACTGTGAAACCAATGAGTGTCAAAAATGATAGATAGATAGATAGATAGATAGATAGATAGATAGATAGATAGATAGATAGATAGATAGATAGATAGATAGATAGATAGATAGATAGATAGATAGATAGATAGATAGATAGATAGATAGATAGATAGATAGATAGATAGATAGTAGGGCTGGGCGATAAATCGATTTTATCGATTAACTCGAATGTGTAGTTTACGCGAGTTTACGCCGATTTTTTTGAATGAAAATCGGTTTTCTCTTTAACAACCGCCGACGCGCCCATATGGGCTCCCGTAGTTCCGACCGCGCTCAGCGCTTGCCATGATAGAGATACACAAACAACATGGCAAATGAACAAAACCGCGGCAGCAGAAGCACACCCGCCGAAAACATTTACAAACTGAATCTGCAGGGCCGCCAACTCTCACGAGTTCACTGAGAGACACGCAATTGACACTTTTTACACGCTCTCACACACACATCCATTTCCTCACGCAGAGAAACATCGCGAAGCAAAGAGGACACTGACACCGACATACAAGACAGAGCAGGTTACTGTTGATATGAAACAGATTCTCGGCTCTCAGATTCTGTTAATTTTATTACGAAATTCCAACAATAAACACCGTTTTGGCGCTTGTAAATGTGACGTGAAAGATCGCTGACAGATCTCAGTTCAAGCGGCACGAACCGATCATCTGTTACTCTTCACTACTAACTTACCCAAATGTAGCTAATAAAATCAATCCATCAGTGTTTTTCAACCGCGGAAAGAGGTCCATAAAACAGCTGGAGAACAACATGTGTCACGTAACGTTACATTTACCTCAGGATACCTTTTAATGACCCATAGCACGCATGTTAGCTGGACTTAAAATAATTGCAATAGGCTAGAGAGGAGTATTTGGCTAAATATGATAACTATATTACACATTTATTATATTTTACCTATATCATTAAAATATTATAACGTAGTTTGTTATTATAAAAAACGCATTATGTTTAATTTGAGTTAGTTTTAACCTTTAATAATACCAGCTGACAGGGCTCTCTATGTTTACAGCATTAGGTGATTTTTTTTTGGAGAACAATTAACATAACACATTAACATATCTACTGTACCTAATATTTATCCAAAGGAATTGATATTGAATCAATATCAGAATCAAAATCACATGAATTGAATTGAAATTGTGAAATTTGTGTTAAGCAATAATAAAAACAGTAGCATACCAGTCTTTATGCATGTAAACATTGTGTTTACATAGTTAATAAACTTGATAAATGATGTTTAGTTACCAAATAATTTGACAATCACAATAAACTTCTTGTGATGCAAGTTTTTTTTTCTTTACACATCCCCCCCCAATCCACCCATTTTATGTTATGTTACATTTACACTAGGCTATTTACAATGACAGGACCCTCTGGTCTTTTTGGGTTGTTTTTTCTGATTGCACTTTAATCCAGATAATATCCCAGAAGGGAATATCAAAACAAAATAAAGTAAAAACTTGTTTTGAACAATTTCTTTGTCATCTGAGGATTGATTTTAAGTAGGGAGAGAAAAAAAAATCGATTTAAATCGTAAATCGGATTTTTTGTCAAAAAATCGGGGATTTTTTTTTTAGGCCATATCGCCCAGCCCTAATAAATGATAGATAGATAGATAGATAGATAGATAGATAGATAGATAGATAGATAGATAGATAGATAGATAGATAGATAGATAGATAGATAGATAGATAGATAGATAGATAGATAGATAGATAGATAGATAGATAGATAGATAGATAGATAGATAAATATATAGATAGATAGATAGATAGATAGATAGATAGATAGATAGATAGATAGATAGATAGATAGATAGATAGATAGATAGATAGATAGATAGATAGATAGATTTATATCAGTAATTCCATTCAAAAGGTGAACTTTGGATATTAAATTCATTACACACAGACTGATATATTTCAAGTGTTCATTCCTTTTAATTTTGATGATTATAATTGACAACTAATGAAAAACCCAAAATCAGTTTCTCAGAAAACTAGAATATTGTGAAAAGGTTCAATATTGAAGACACCTGGTGCCACACTCTAATCATCTAATTAACTCAAAACACCTGCAAAGGCCTTTAAATGGTCTCTCAGTCTAGTTCTGTCGGCTACACAATCATGGGGAAGACTGATGACTGACAGCTGACCAGAAGACGACCATTGACATCTTGCACAAGGAGAGCAAGACACAAAAGGTCATTGCTAAAGAGGCTGGCTGTTCACAGAGCTCTGTGTCCAAGCACATTAATAGAGAGGCGAAGGGAAGGAAAAGATGTGGTAGAAAAAAGTGGATAACCGCACCCTGGAGAGGATTGTGAAATGGACACATGATCAGTCTACAGTCTCTACTGAGAGCGATACACACACACTCTCTCCCGACTCCAGGTCATCCGACAGATTCTTGCTCTTCCTGTGACGTGTTTGTATCAATAATGCAGCATTATTCACAGCTTAAAGCAGGCATGCGTTAAAGTGGACCCGACTGACGCTAAACTCTGTTGACATAATAAGCTCCTGACATTTAAATTCTCAGAGCTGTGCCTGCAAGAATCCCGGCGGGAGCGTGAGCCTGTTCCCCCTCAAGAGCCCAGGACACTTTCGAGTCAGCCGGGCCCGGGCCGGAGGAGCAAGACTCGACACCGTGACATTTAATGTTCCTCTAAATGTGGAAGTCACGCGTGCCTGAATAAACCGGTGTCAGATCAGCTCTTAAAGCGGTAATACACACTGAAGTCAACATGCTGGTGTTTGTTACTCGCCTGAATCATATCCTTCTGTCAAACATACACAAATATATGTTTTGAGAAATGTCTCAGTGTTTTTTGTTTTGTCAATGTAGATCCAAAGTTGTTCTTGAGAAATATATTTCATTTTAGAGTGAACAAACCCTTTAACCACATTAAATCTGCTGCATCATATTTAAAACACAAACAGAATTAGTTTTTAATTTGGAATAACATTTACTGATGAATTGGTCACAATATGGTCATGAAGATGTCATGAAGATCCATTCTATTTGTTTCCCAAATTCCATTTGATTTTTTTTTTAAATTCAGGTTTCTTTTTTTCTGTTTAAACTTTAAAAAAAAAAAAAATTGTTGTTGTTTTTTTTTTCCGTTTTCAGACAGACTGAAATTTTATTCATCAAAAAAAGCATGTCTAATTATTTGAAATCATAAATCAATTTAACAGCAATTTATTAAAAAATATATTTAAATCACATTTTTAGGGCTGTATGAAATACATTTAATTTTTTCTCAAATTCCATTTTATTTTTTACCAAATTCGGTTCCATTCCATTTTAATGGTTTAATTACATTTGAATAAACAAAATCATGTCTGATTAATTGAAATAATTTTTTTACAATAATAGAGCCCTATGAAATGTTTTTTTTCCCTCCAGAAATTCTGTGTTGTGTATTTTAATTTATATTTTAATCAAATGAAAATTAAACCCTTTTGCTGAACAACAGAGGTTTACTGCTAAAATGAAAACATGGAAGAAAAAATCTGATTATTTCTTTCAAAATAAAGTTTTAATAATATATTTTATTATTATTATTAACACTGCTACTACTACTACATTAAGAATTACAATCTACTGTACAACAGTAATATATTTCTGTCACAATTTCTTCAAGTTAAACCGAACTTTTATCCGGGAAGACCTTTGAGTTTCTGTTATTTTATGATATGATGATAGTTTTTCTCAAATAAAACGGTGAAATGCTGATGAAATGAAACCATTCATACACAGAGAACATGCAGGATTCATATTTAAATGGTCTTTTTGGGGTTTAATATTCACAGACACCAGTCTAAATCGCTTGATTTAAGTGTACTGACTTGCTTTTTATTTATTCATCAAAAAATAAAAATCATATACAGAAATTCTATTTTTATGACTGAATTCTACAATTCCGTCCGCGTTTTCCATATTGTGGAAATCATAAGGCCCTATTTACAGAACTTGTTGCTAAGGTGCTCTAAATGGTTGCTAGGGCGTGGTTTGATAGCTTCACAATGATCATGAGAGACTGATTGGTCGTCTGAGTAAAATGAGCCCGCCCCCTTGTCTCTATGACACTGTAATCCAGAGCTATGTTCAATACAAAATCCCTATGCAATGTGTAAGCCAATGGGAAACTTTGGGGGCCTCTTGCCCCCCAGGGGTACAACTTTTACCCCATTGTGAGGTATGATCTTACAGAGCCTGCCAGCCTCTTCAAATATGGTAAATTACACGTTTCTGCGAAATCCTCGCTCAGTGCTACGAGTCGTCAAAGTTCATTGCAATGTTAAGTCTATGGGATTTTTTGCCCAATTTTTTGCCCATGGGGCGAACATCGTACCCTCGAACTCTTACAAAAGATATCGCACACCTCTCCTCAATAGTCCGCACAATTTGACGCCTCACTCAGGGGTCTGTGACAAACGGTGTGGGAGGAGTAGCGCACCAAACTTTTGTGTGGAAAAATAAGAAGAATACAAACTGACACAAACACTTGCATGAAAACGTGATTGTGAGCGAGTCATGAGGACATTTATCTGTCAGAGATCAGGTTTCCTTGGTGCCACATTTCCTCCGCATCTCTCCGTAGTAAAGGCAACATTCCCTCCTGCATCCTGTGCATCTGATCAATATGAGCAGAGCAGAACCGCTGACGGGAGTGTTTGTGTTTGAGCAGCTGAGAACTGCAGATCTACAGTGATGTGAAACCGGATCTCTTCCAGAGACGTAAATAGAGGCCAGCAGAATGCTTTCTGAGAGGAAGTTCAAAGACATCTACTGCAAACACACACCGATGAGCTCAAAGACATCTACTGCAAACACACACCGATGAGCTCAAAGACATCTACTGCAAACACACACCGATGAGCCAGGGTGAAATCTGCCTCTGTAAAGAGGACACTTAACACTATTGTACAGGGACACGAAAAAAATCATACTCAAAATATACGTACCATTCAAAAGTTTGGAATGATTCTTTTTAAAAGACATCTCTTCTGCTCACCAAGGCTGCATTTATTTGATCAAAAATACAAACATTTTGTTGAAATATTATTACAAAAAAAACAAACAAAAAATGTTAAAGTATTTTGAAATGCAATTTATTCCCGTGATGCAAAGCTGAATTTTCAGCATCTGAAGTAGTCTTCATGATCCTTCAGAAATCATTGCTGATTTGTTTCTCAGTTATCAGTTATTATTAATGCTGAATTATTTTTTAATGGTTCGTATTGTCACTATTATCAGTAGCTGTTTCCATTTCCAACTATTTTGTGTGCATTTTGGATATTGAAAAAAAAAAAAGTACTGGTGGAAATGCAAGATGTGCATAAATTTGAAAAATGTGCATAAAAAACATGCGCTCAATTGAGTGGTCTGATCTGATCGGTCGGATATATATTCAGTTCTCATCTTGTTTTATTTCAGATCTTAATAAACACATCAAACTTACAAAACATTGATGATCAAACAAGTTATGTGGCTTTACAAAAGGAATATGCTACAACTTCTGTAAAAATGAATAAATGAAATATAAAAAAAAGTGTGCTTCCTGTTTTACAGCTTTTCGATGATGTTCACGTCGTGTAATTACATCACTTCATAACTTTCCCATGGCAACAGGAGAAATGGCTGCTCTTGTGTGAAGCAAACGCAACATTTCTCAACTTTCTGCTGAGATATATGTGACTTTTTTATGAAATCATGCAAGCCCTGCATATTTTGTGCGGAAATCTGCAATTTATGCAGCGAAAGTGCGGCGTATTTGAAAAAATGCCCCCGCATAAATATGAGGACTTTGGCTGATTAGGCATTAATACCATGCGATCACATAATCACGTTTTTCTGGAGGGACTGTTCATTATTCCAATCTTTTAGTTTCATCCAGCAGTGTATGTGTTAACACAGGGTGTAGAAAACACAATATGAGTAGGCCATAGTGACGCTCAGGTTTGTTGACGCAGAGACAGACAGACATACGTTACTGATCCCCAAGGGCACATTCAGGTAGTACCGAACACGTTCCCAACTCTAAGATAATAAATCAAAGTGTTTAGGTGAAGCTAATGAACATGGAGAGCAAACAGCGAGGGTGGAGGGCTCCAACACAGACCACTGATTTAGCCGCCATGCTAATGGCACTGAACACATATCCTCATCAATCACGCTGTCTGCGCGGAGGAGGACCGACACATAGTGCTTCGGTGCTCTCAATCATCGCGGACATGCTGTCTGCTGTCAAATCCTCTACTTAACGTCAGGTTTTAGCCAGCAAACAAGAGCTTACAGCTACTGAAATGTGCATCTCCTTCCCAGCACAGATAGCTAATCTCCATCCAGCACATTCTGCGTTATTTCATTATTTTGTGTCTCAGTGATTCCATCCTTTCTCTTTGGCTGCCATTTGCCCTATAAATGGATTTCTAGCTTTTAAGTCGAGACGCTCTATGCTAATACTCTCCAACCCTTTCAAGCTGTGCTTTCCAAAAAGTAGCGCTTAAGCGCAGTGCATTAGGGAGTTTTCTAAATGATTATGTCAGATTAGATCGGCGTGGAAGCGAGTCACATCAACTCGACGCTGTAAATCTTTGGTGATCTTCACTCGTCACACAAGTTGGAGCACAAACTAAATAAAGTAGATCACTTTCCATATGACACCACAAGAACCATTTTATTGCTAAGATGTAGCTCGTTCATGAAATAATGGACCCATACTACTCTATCTATGAATGATTCATCAGTGCACGTTATTACTCAGAAAAAGCCCACCAAGCCCTCATGTTTTTCAACCACCTGTCAAATAGATACGCTTTACACAATCCAATCAAATCCTTATAGATTAAATCAAGCCCCGGCATTAATTTCTCATCGAATATCAATTTTGCACCAGATTACAGAAGTCAAGTGGGTTGAAAATTTCATTTCAAGTTAAATTTAAACAGTTACTTTACCAAAAAAATCAAAATCAAGTCCTAAATTACTCATTCTGGTGTTGTTCTAATGCCGTATGCCCTTTTCTTTTTTTTTTGGCCACAAAAGAAGACATTTTTAAAAATCTCCAGCTCTCTCTTGTCCAAGTAATGGCAGTGAATAGCGACCAGCATCAAGCTTTAAACAAAGACTCAAAAGTATCACAGAATGATCCCATGCCTCATATATTCCAAGTGTTCTGGTACTATCGATTTGGTGAAAAACAAACCAAAATTGAATGTATTATTTAACAAAAATCCTGGATTTCGCTCGCTCCGACCCGGCCAGAAGAACACTCAAGTTGTGAAAAATCAAGATTAACAAAAACATGAAATACAATCCATGTATTTTCTTCCCTGAGGTGAATATATCTGTTGTGCAACTAATAAGCCAAACTAATGATAATAACAATAGCACATAACAAAGTTACTAAAACTATACGATTTAAACCACACTTGTAAAAATACTCACAATATTAACAAATGCTGTAGGACTATAGACATAATACTAAAAGCAAGAATATAGAGCTGATTTTACAGTTGATGAGACACTGAGGTTTTCTGAGATGTCAGCAAAAGGTCTCTGAGTAATCTCTATACTGTCTAGAAGTCCCTGTCATTTTTCTGCTTTTCAAATAAGAACCATCTTAACTTTCCTTAAATGCTTCCAGGAAGAAAGTGTGACAGGTCGGCCTAACTCAAATAAATGCATTTGTGACTTTTCAGAGAAGCTGTTTAAGGACAGACACCGTTTAAGTTCATTAGTTTTCTGTGCTGGTTTTCTGAATATAATCTAATAATAGAGAAACAACAACAGCTTAAATCAATACTACAGGACAAGATAAAGCCATCCTCTCTCATAACACCATTACTTCTGTTATATCACCATTGCCAAATGACGTCCTCAACACAGCATAACAACATAACACCTCCCGTATCACCACGACAACATCACTGCTTCTGGACCATCCAGACATGGAGGAGCATTCTGGGTCGTGATGCAACTAAAGCCTCCTGGTGCAATTAGTGCAGGAGTGTATGACAGACCGACAAAACGATGGATGGATGGATGGATGGATGGATTAAGGGAGGGATATGGTGGAAGGAGGGATATGGGTAGATGGATGATGATAGATAGATGGAGGGAGGGATGGATGCATGGATGAAAGCAGGGATATGGTGGATGGATGGACAGATGGATGGTGGATGGATAGACAGATGGATGATGGATGAAGGGATGGATGGATGAATGGAGGGATATGGTAGATGGAGGGATATGGGTAGATGGATGATGATAGATAGATGGAGGGATATATGGATGGATGAAAGTAGGGATATGGTGGGTGGATGGATGGACAGATGGATGGATGGATGGATGGAGGGATGGATGGATGGATGAAGGGAGGGAGGGATATGGTAGATGGAGGGAAATGGGTAGATGGATGGATGGATGGGTGTATGGAGGGATGGGTGAAGGGAGTGATGGGATGATGATGAATGGATGGATGGAGGGAGGGAGAGATGGATGGAAAAAGGGATGGATAAAGGGAGTGATGGGGTGGATGGGTGTATGGATGGATACAGGGATGGATAAGGGAGCGACTGGGTGGATGGATGGATGGATGGATGGATAGATGGATGAGGGGGGGAGGGATGGATAGAGGGATGGATGAAGGGATGGATATGGGTAATGGATGGATGGATGATGGGAATGGATGATGATGGATGTATTTATGTATGAAGGGATGCATGTATGGATGGATGGATGGATGGACAGACAGAATTATCAACAGAATATATCTTGTCAAAAGGACTGTGCACCAGTTCGATTCAATCCACATTCGTGAGCAGAAAGGAATGTTAAATCCTGAGCCGTGGCACAGAGCGACACTTCACAGATGTGGACTCAGCTAGAGACCCGATATTGAATTCTCTGACAAGTGCTCTCGAGTCTGAAACCAGCATCGACTGCAGTCTAGACGAGTGTGTTCAGGAGTGAGAGAACTGCTGCTTCTGGACCACAGGCCACAACTAAAGCTGAACATTAAAAACGTATTCATCAAACACAAGCACCTTGGAATTTGTCGCGGGCTGATAAATGGTCTACTTCGCCTGGAAGATAGTGCGCAAACATAATCACCTCAACGATTAGTTTAGCCTTACAAGATCTACAATGTGTTTAAAAAGTTGTTAGGAAACAATAAAAACAAAAGGTTACTTCAGTGCCTTGGCAGCCGTGCTGAAAAATCACCCCGGCTGTTAGAGGAGTGGAAATGCAGGATCAGCTCGAGAACAGCAGCTGGGAACGCTGGATACAAACATCAGCCCGAGGAACCAGATGGCGGGAAACCTTCAATAATCGATATCGAATCAATAAACGAGTAACTGATCATTTTTATCTCATCACATGAAATTATTAAAGATACTGTTTTTGGTTTTCTCCAAAGTCCCTTATAGACAAGTCATTTCACTCGGCGGCCATCTTTGAAACGCCTCAGACATGCAAGTGCATAGATATATACACTAGATGGCCTTGGTTACGGCAGTTCAGTGGAACGAATGCGTCACTAGAGCGCCATCATGGAACAGGAGCTCCTCCTCTTTAATGCATCAGCGTCAATGTAGGAAAAGCTCTAACGGGAAATAAAATCACCATAAATCGTCATGAATGCGATTTTCTACTTTTTTTGGTTCGTTCCAACGGTCAGAGATGTATTTATCATTGAGTCCAGAGAATTTTTAAAAATGATGTGAAATGTAATCCCTTCTTGCTGTCTGGTTTTTAGATTTCGTTGGTGTGAACATCCATACGCAGCACATCCATGCCATCATCCATGAATGGCGGAGATAGCAGCGTTACCGCTACTTCCTATGACAAGACTCCTGTTCCAAGATGGCGGCGGTTTGGACGCATGTTTAGAACCCCAAGGCGACATCTAGTGTATACGTGCAGCTCCTATCTCTTTGAATGGGAAAACATCAAATTCTCTAAAATCGTTCGCCAAGCTTACAATTGATTTTCATATTTGAAATCACAATGAAATCTGACAACTGTCTATTAAGTTTTGCTTCTTAACGCCCGAATTATGACAGAAAACAAAATTTTTCAGACTGGATCAAGCTAATGCTAAGCTAAGCTGACTGTTTCTATAGCAACCGGCAGCTGTAGTGCCGAAATTACTTCACCAATCTGTGATTGGCTCTTATTTAGAAGGCGGGACTTATTCTTTGTTTACTCTGAGACACGCATACCAGATGAGATATGTCACCATGTAAGGTCATGAAAATTATATTGCGATTTCATTTGACCCTCCGTCTCATTCAATAGAGTAGCAAAACCCTTCTTATTACGGTCAACCCCCATTATTAGAGTCCAGCTCCAGCCGGGAAGATGGATTAAAGTAGAATTAGCTTTGCTAGGATTGGTATAGAGGTTCATTCTGATATGAATTTTAATCCTGGATTTGTCAATTTGACATGCAGGTTCTGCCAGGACTGTTATTTTGTGATATAAACATTAAGCCAGTATTGGTAAATTAGATTTAGAAGGTTTTGCAATAATTTGCTAAACCGGTACGGGTCAATTTAACTCCGATACGAGGCTCATTTTTTTTTACTACCAAACCTTAATACATTCACAACAGAGCATGTGTTTTCACCGTGGATTAATTCCAGGAGATGTGAAGAACTCAAGCTGTTTGCTAAAGGCAATTACAGTGGAGACGTAATGAAGAAATGAGTTATACTACAGCAGGCACATTACTGTCATCAATAACAGCTCACGTACACAAACAAGCCCAGAATGTGTTCCTACCTATAGAGGGTTTGCATTGCCATCACTGAGTGTCAGAAGAGCTGCTGTGTGACTGGATTTAACAGCGGAAACTGCAAAAACGCCAGTAAAACAAATGATTATCAGTTTAAACTAAAGCTTGGACTCGATATAGTGTTCCTTACAACTGACCAAATATCCAGTGATCGTGAATATTGACATTCAGCAGGAATCATGTTTCTGATATTTATATGAGCCTGGGGAAATACATAAAGCACATTTGCCTGTGAACGCTTTATATAAATACAATATAGGTTTAAATCCATGTGATCCCTCATATCAGTATCATATATATCGTCATATTGTCCAGCCCTAAAACTTGTATAGTTTTTTGTCAGTGTTTATTTAAAAGCATCCAATTATGCAGAATACACAATGGTAAATATTAATTGATGAGTTGTCAATAAAATATATAACAATACAATATATAGGATATGATTTTACGCCTAAATTCAACATATTGACCTAAAATGAAACTGTAAATCTAGCTTTCTCTGCCTGGATCCAGTGGTTTCTGTGAATTGCAGTGATAATTTGCGTCTCTGTTGTGTTTCTTTCGGCAGACTGTAAAAATATACCTCAGATTCCTTGTCAAATCTATTTACACAGTCAATCTCAAAGCTCTTTCCCGCTTTAAATGTGTTTTTGTGTGTTTTTCACAGTATTCACGCTGCAAACCAATGCTGCCGCTCAGTGTTTCTGCCACTCAGAGCCAGATGTACCAGCGCTTATGCGCCCACTTCAGGCGTATTTGTTTCGCAAAGTGCGCATAAAACCATGGCGAGGTATGTACGAATGCGCTTCTCGTGTCATGCATATGCATTCATGGGATGGTCAAGGGGAAAGTGGGAGTGTCACATAAAGAGATGGGAGGGGAAGCGTAAACTGTGCCTAATTATGTATTGGTGAAATGGGAGCAGTAATCCGAGCAAGACGAAGACATAGGCTAAAGAGACGAGCTGAAAAGATTTTTGCCACAAGAATCTGCGGGTCGAGGATATTTCATCGATTTTTTGTGTGATTTCAGTCCAGATGGCATTCTTTTGTGTGGGTGTGGAATAACCCTTATATGATGTTTAAATTTGCTGTTACCTCATGAACAAGCAGATCAATCTTGTTATCGCTATATTTTTGTTTTCGCTGTTTTGCCTGACTTGGTGGCTGATCCATGATGGAAAGAGAGGAGGATCCCCGTTCAATTGCACCTTTAAATAGACGCAATTTACGGTAAGAGTGGCGCTGATTACTAGCCTAGAAATCTACACGCACCCTAGCAGCAGCAAAATGTATTTTGCAGTCAGGGTAGTCTAGCGAATCTCCGTTGGCTTTCGAGCTGGAAAAACGAAACTCTAGTCAGGCCATGTATAGAGTTGGTGGGCGGGCTTAACATAATGACGGCAGAGTTGTGACGGTTCCCCCGCGAGATTATTTCCATAGGTGATTTAAATTCCCTGCTACTTGAAAACAAAGAAGATGCTTCTGGCGAACAGCGGTCTTTCGAATCGGCTTTCGCTGCGACTCTGGAGGACTTGGAGTTAAGAGAACGTCACTTAAGTCATTCTTAAAAAAGGAAGATGTGTTCAGAGTTTTGACGACCGGATACGGCAAAAGTTTAATATATCAACTAGCTCCGCTGGTGGAAAAACGCATGGGACTCACTCAGACACAGCCGTTCGTTGCTCTGGTTGGTTGTAGCGCTGTCCTATTGCGTGCAGAGGGAATTTGAAAGACAACCGTTTATCCGCCCCTGGGATTGAGCCCTGCCAATGGTGAGTTCCCAGACCTAAGCTCTGGGTGTAGGTCTGGCTTGCCAGGCTAACTGATTACCTGATGAACTGCAGGTTTGGTACATAACACGCACACTGCAGTTTCATATCAGGCGCTTTCTGCATCTTGGCTATGATGTATTAATGCTGCGTTCGCAAATGTACGTACATCTGGCCCTCAGTGTGTGTAACCACATCGACCCCGGCCGACGGTGACATCACACGCATATCCTCTGTAGCAAAGTGTTGGGGGTTGGTAAGATTTTTGTTGTTTTTTATGGTGAGATTCCCAGATTTCACATGTATAATTCCGCTCTGACACCCGCTCCAGTGTGAACACACATGAACTAGCATCAGTCAGTCTGATTGTAAAGCCAGCTTGAGCCGGAGTAACTCTGGAGGAGCTCGAGAGGCGTCAGGGACAGATGGAGGTTGAGCCGGACTCACACACTCGCCAAACACACCGACCCGTGAGAGAACAGACAACTGTCTGCATGTAGACCACATTATATGCATATCAGCTGACACTCGTTCTCATCCCTAAATGACTTCAATCTAGAGACGCTTCTGATGCAAATGAGGAATGTCATTAATATTTCTTAAAACAAGAGCTCTTGAGGAATAATTTGGGTTTCATGGGAATTAATTGAAGCATCTGCTGCTAATTCACTTCTCGAGCGCATGGGTTTATAATGCGATGAAGGGATGAAGGAATGAGTGAAAGATCTCAGATGAAATGAGTATTTTCTGCCTGAAGAGGTGGAGGTGTCTCATCTTCTGAGGATGAACCTGAACTGACCCCATACCAGGGTGTTCAAAACAATAAAACTGAAAATTAAATTGTGTGTGTGTGTTGTAGGAGAACTGTCATTTTCTTTTCATTACTTCTGTCTGTCTTAATATTTTCCATCAGTCTCATTAGCAGGCAGGTTCAACTCTCGCTGTGACTTTATGATGTTATTCGGGCCGTGTCAGATATATAATAATCCTGGTTCATTACTTCAGGGGGAGGTTTGGTAATGGTGCTACACAATCCTTCACAATCCTCTCTCTCTCTCTCTCTCTCTCTCTCTCTCTCTCTCTCTCTCTCTCTCTCTCTCTCTCTCTCTCTCTCTGTCTCTCTGTCTCTCTCTCTCACGTTGATATAAATCTATCAAATATGTTGTGTTGTTTATTAATAAATCAGGTTATTTTCCTATAGTGACGTCAAAACTTAATAATTTGCGTATCTGACTCCGAGTATGTAATTTGTTATGTCGTTTGTGATGTTAAATAAAGCATTAAAAGTTGCAACATGTCAGTGTGAATCTTACGGCTCATATATTCTCCTCTCTGTGTTTGAGTTTTGACTGAACCGCTTCTCTCTCTCTCTCTCTCTCTCTCTCTCTCTCTCTCTCTCTCTCTCTCTCTCTCTCTCTCTCTCTCTCTCTCTCTCTCTCTCTCTCTCTAGGTGGTGAAATTCTCTCAAAATCTGACATAAGAATTCAAATATTTAACATTATTGTATTCATCACATTTAGCTCCTTTTTAAACATGCACTACGGAGGATTTTCTGGGTAAAAAAGAGCACAATTCCATTATTAAGCCAATACACAGATTTACTACAGTAAGCCTACAATGATTTATATTTTAAGTCAAATTTGGCAGGAAATTTCATATAAAGAAAACAGTGTTCAGCTATATATTGGTATGTGAGATACTTCCCTAAACAAATATGTTGTGTGTAGTGTTGTCAAAAAACTCGGTACTTCGGTACCAAGTCGGTACTAAAAAAACAAAACGGTTACGGTACCAGCTTTTCTAGGTACCGAGTACCTAGTAAATCCGGTTCTTGATGCGCTGTCACAGTTGCGTCCCCTTCATAAAAACGGCGACCGGCGGCGCTGCTAATGTGGCGGCTCTGAATCCACTTGTTGACACGAAAGGAGGAAAGAGCCACATATGGAAATATTTTGAATTAGGCTAATGTCACGTTGCCATAAAGGGCCGATCGCACGTACAATTTCAAATGTAGGTGCGCGGCAAGCGCGCTACTAATAGAAGCGACGTGCGAGCTTGTTTTTCCATGTGCGCCACTGTTCACGGTTGCATAGCGGAGACACGCGAGAGCAAGCGCTTGTGGAAAGGAGAAAGCGGTGCGAACTGTTATTTGCCTTTGCTTTAGAAATCAGCTACAGGGTTCTCAAGTTTTGAAGACAGGCAAGAGTGACATTTTTGGCAGTTTTGGATGAAATAAAAGTAGGCTACAGTCAAGTCAAATAAACATGTTTTATCTCCTGTATAGTTTGGTAACACAACAATAAGATAACATTCATTAACATTAATGCATTATCTAATATCAACACATTGAGTGAACAATATATTTTTACAACATTAATTAGGCTAATGTTTGTGAATGTTATTTAATACAAACACTTGATTGTTCATATTTTTTCACTTCATTCATTGTGCATTAAATAATGTTAACAAATAAAACTTTTGATTTTAAAAATGTATTAGTACATTTTTAAATTAACCCCAAGGAGAATAATTGCTACAGTATATAACTACTATTGTTGATTTTTAGGTAATTTTATCTAATGTTATCTAACAAATAGAATCTTCTTATTGTAAAGTGTTTTTAATACTAAAGTTTCCATCTTTGTAACTGTGATATACACTTTAATATATGTACATTTAATCAAAATGAAGCTTTGGTACCGAAATTGGTACCGAGAACCGTGGATTTTCACTGGTATTGGTACCGAATACTGAAATGTTGGTACCGTGACAACACTAGTTGTGTGTGCTTTCTTCTTACCGTCAGTGGGTGTATGAGAGATCGAGTATATATACGTCAAACCGTCAGAGTCATCCTGCATCTTATGTTTCAACCACTGAGAAGCCAAAGTGAAAGAGAAAACTAAACAACAGACAGTGGAAATTAATCCAAAAGTGCTCACTCACAAAACAACTACTGAATCTATCTATCTATCTATCTATCTATCTATCTATCTATCTATCTATCTATCTATCTATCTATCTATCTATCTATCTATCTATCTATCTATCTACTGTAAGTTTGATTTATAAATAAATGATCCATTAAGAGGGTCTGTTTCCATCATTTACTGTTAAACGGCAGTGTGTGTGTGTGTGTGTGTGTGTGTGTGTGTGTGTGTGTGTGTGTGTGTGTGTGTGTGTGTGTGTGTGTGTGTGTGTGTGTGTGTGTGTGTGTGTGTGTGTGTGTGTGTGTTGTGTGTGTGTGTGTGTGTGTGTGTGTGTGAAAAATCACCTGTTGTTCGGGTTTACATGCAAACCAATAACTCGACATCACAAGTAAACCACATTTACGAGAGTTTATTAATAGATCCGTTTATTTTCCGATAGTGACGTCAAAACGTAATAATTTGCGTATCTGACTCAGAGTATGTAATTTGTTCTGTCATTTGTGATGTTAAATACAGTTGCATGTTGCACCATGTCAGCGGGAATCTCTCATATATTCTCCTCTCCTCAGAGTTTTGACTGAACCGCTTCTACTTCTGCTGCACGAGATGAAAGCACTTATATCATTTTTGGGGTCAACAAAGAGTGAGTTTGCGATACATTTCCTCGTTCCTTACAGCAAAAGGCTCGCTCTGAATGCACTTAAGTCCACTGTAAGTACATGTTCCTGTCACATATCACACATACACACTTCAATGAGCCGGCATGCGTTTTCATGCCGGAGGGAACCGGCGTAAGGGGCAAGAATGAAGCTGTTTATGCTTAAGCCGTTTATGACTTTACTCCAATAAAGGAAAAAATGTTAATGCGTTTACATGATTACGTGCATTGTCTGCTTATTAAGCATAAACAGGGTAAGAACGTGCATCTAAACACAATCAGTTTCAAATCTTCTAATCAGATTTAGTTAAAATGTCATTAAAATGCATTAAATGTGTTAATGATGTTAAAGTCCAACATACTCCAACCTTCTAATGATCAGACGATGGATGTATTCACTGCAAAAAAAATGCTTTTCTAACTCAGTATTTTTGTCTTGTTTCCAGTCCAAATATCTAAAAATTCTTAAATCAAGATGCATTTACTAGATGAGTAAAATTACATGAGATATTATGTCCTTTTTTCCAGGGGAATTAATCAAAATTAAGTGAGTTGATGCTTAAAAAAAGCAAAATTACAGAAGCAAACAGAAGCAATAATTTTTCTTAGACCATTGGCAGATAATTTTGCTTGTTTTAGGCAAAAACTCTTTTAATTTTTACTTATTTCCCCAGAAAACAAGACTCAATGTCTTATGTCATTTAACTACTTTAGTAAATGCATCTTGATTTAAGAAATGTTTGATATTTGGACTGGAAACAAGACAAAAATACTGAGTTAGAAAAGCATTTTTTTGCTGTGTAATATGAACACATTTAAAGAATTGCATGTTGATGCTTCACTTTGCCAGACCCAGTAACGTCATAACCTGTTTCGCACACATACCTTGCTCATCGTGGTTTTGAGTTGATAGTTTACCATCGTAAGTCAGTGTAATTGAACGCACCACGATGGAAACACCAGCTCCCCCTTGGGCTTCAGGCTTTGCTGTGGGAAATAGACGTGTGTCAGACGAACGAGAACTGTTTTTCATCCCTTCACGCTGATTTCCACATGAATGGCATCTTTGACAGGCATGACACACCCTGCGGATTGCAGAGGCTCATGGACAGATTGGCCCTCGCTGTAAAAAGCCAAACCCTGACAGCTCAACGGTCACGTGACTCCATCACAGTTTCTCCGCATCTCAATCTCTCCTTATTGTCCTGAAGCTCCTGTCGGTCAGGGTATGAGACTGTTCAACAGTGTGCATGTCAACCTGAGCTGATTACACCGGACCGTTTATAACACGGTGTGCATTACACTGCTTTACATTAAACAACATGGAGTAATGCTAAAAACAAAGTATAATTATAAAGTATTTGCAATATTGCATTGCATGAGAACTTAGTTATCCACAAACAGTCATTGAGAGATGATTATTAAAATTAGTGCTGGGCAATGATTAATAAAAGTACATTAAAAGCTTGTTTTTACATAATATATGTGTGTGTGCTGTGTATAATTATTTTGTATATAAATACACACACATGCATGTATATATTTAAGAAAAATGTGTTATTTATATATAAAATATTTATATTTATATAATATAAATGATGTATGTATACAGTATACACATGCAAATATTTCCTTAAATATATACATGCATGTGTGTATTTATATACACAAAGTAATTATACACAGTGCACACATATGTATTACGTAAACACAAACTTTTATTTTGGATGTGATTAATCGCTGCCCAGCACTAATTAAAATAGAAAAAGCATTATTGCATTAAATGTACAGCAAACACATCTAATACTGTTCTAGTATCATCAATATGTGTGCCCTTTTTCCTAAAAACTTGGATTTGGATTTATTGGACAAATATTGGTTATCGGCTTTCAAATATAAAAAATGATCGGTTTCGGCCAAAATTTTCATATCGGTGCATCCCTAAGTAAAGCTAAAAATAAGATCTAAGAATTTGCAATAATGCGTTGCATGAGATAAAGTAGTTAGTTATCCACAAACAATCATTAATAGATGAGTATTAAAATATAAACCATTATTGCGTTCAATTTACAGCAAACACATCTAGTATACAGTCAAACCAAATATTATTAAGACACCACACTCTCAGAAAAAAAGGTACAAAAGCAGTCACTGGGACAGTATCCTTCAAAAGGGTTCTAATATGTACAATTTAGGTACTATGTACAATTTAGGTACTAATATGTACACTTTTGTTACCAATATGTACCTTTGAGGGACTAATATGCACTCTAGTCTTTAGGTACAAAGGTGTAGCTTTTGAAAAGGTACCGCCACAGTGACAGCTTTTCTACCTTTTTTTCTAAGAGTGTAGGCTATAACTTTTGATATTTTTTCACTACTGTGTGCAGGACACTATAGTTGATTAATGTAAGTGAGGAGAGCAAGGTGTCTGAATACATTTTGGTTTGACTGTAGATCCTGTTCGACATGAGATCCCGCCCCCCACCACCTCTGAGCCAATCACAGGAGATCAGTCAAAAGCCTGTGACGCGTGACAAGAGGTGAAGCTCGTGCCGCACTTTTCCACAAGTGTTCATCTGCAAACAGCTCATCAATTTCTGTGCCTTTTTTCCATCTTAATTAGATGTGGCTCTGCCAGCGCCTCAGGAAAAACTCAGTGTGTCCCACAGAAGTTTCAAATTATTCCTGAAGAGAGGAGCCTCTGAAGCAGAACATGTAGCTTCCCTCGGCGTCCGCGACAGGGACTGACAGCACGCGAGTTATCAACCCACTGCAGACTTCTGTTCAAGCCATGGGGGAATTTAAAAAGCATGCGCTCAGAATATGAAAACGGCCTCGGCTATCTGTCTCTGCAAAACAACTGTTCACCCGCCGCGATTAAGACGGAAGTGCGGTAAACGGCTGGCGGCCATCTGATCCCTCTCTGTCAAACTGCTCTCCATATGCTATTACACGGCTAATGCTGCATGCTAACGCAGGCCGCGGGATTTATCTGATATTATCTCATTCTTATCCGCCGCTAAAAGCGATTTTCACTCTTG
The DNA here is from genome assembly GCA_036326025.1 of Chrosomus eos. NCBI lineage: Eukaryota > Metazoa > Chordata > Actinopteri > Cypriniformes > Leuciscidae > Chrosomus > Chrosomus eos. Next base: position 41,017,063 of record CM070825.1, read on the forward strand.
CACAAAGAAGCTTATAGTGTTCTCTGATACCTCATCAGCTCATAACCAACACAGATAAACGCCTCGCCGTTACACAGAGACATCAATACAAAAGTCTCTAAACGCTGAATTATGACCTCTGCTTCAAACCTGACCTGGAGAAATAACTCATGTGCTTCACTATGAACAACATACCAAATATCATGCCAAACAAATGCAGAATTTGAAAGTGTTTTGATTGGATCTTCAAGAAGAGGCTATTTGTAAATCTCTAAATGACTGGTGGAATTCGTGTTTGAGTCAAGCATCAACTATTGCTCATATTGAGGGTTACTGATTTCAACAAACTCTTATATTCAGCATTTAAATATAGAGGAAATAGTTCTGATATTCTTGAGATAAATGAAAATCTGCATTCTGATCAAGTTACTGCCAGATTAATAGAATACAATTCGAATTTAATGTTTAATGTTTTTTGCAGCATATTTATTATGTTTAACACAATCCAATCATTGCACTAACCCAGAGGATGAGACGCTTTTATTTTTTTGAATAATCAACTTTGGCCTGGAAATATTTCTTTATTTGAACAGCTTCAATTTGACGACTGTTTCAGAAAGTACAGTATCAGTAAAAGTCAGAATCAAATCAAAGTATCAGGTACAGTAAGTGCATGAATGAATATGTGAATATTGTTATTGTTTAATTTGTAGTCTATATGGATATGTGACGTGTGTGATGTCACCGTCGGCTGGGTTAACTGCGGTTACACACACTGAGTGACAGTAACACTGAGCGGCAGCATTGGTTTTCAGCATGAATGTAACAAAAAACACAAACAAACACATCTAAAGCGGGAAAGAGCTTTGAGATTGACTGTGTAAATAGATTTGACAATAAATCTGAGGTATATTTTTACAGTCAGCCGAAAGATACAGAACAGAGACGCAAATGATCACTGTAATTCACAGAAACCACTGGATCCAGGCAGAGAAAGCTGATTTACAGTTTCATTTTGTGTCAATATGTTGAATTTAGGAGTAAAATCATATCCTATATATTGTATCGTTATATATTGCATTGAGAACTCATCGAATAATATTTACCATCGTGTATTCTGCATAATTGGATGTTTTTAAATAAACACTGACAAAAAACTATACAAGTTTTAGGGCTGGACGATATGACGATATATATGATATTGATATGAGGGACCACATGGATTTAAACCTATATTGTATTTATATAAAGCGTTCACAGGCAAATGTGCTTTATGTATTTCCCCAGGCTCATATAAATGTCAGAAACATGATTCCTGCTGAATGTCAATATTCACGATCACTGGATATTTGGTCAGTTGTAAGGAACACTATATCGAGTCCAAGCTTTAGTTTAAACTGATAATCGTTTTTTTACTGAGTTTTCGCAGTTTCCGCTGTTAAATCCAGTCACACAGCAGCTCTTCTGACACTCAGTGACGGCAATGCAAACCCTCTATAGGATGTATAACCTTGTCTAATTCTAATTGTCTTTAATGTTATATATTGTTTGCATTCTATTCTTGCACATCAGACCCTGACGTAATGCATATATAACCCTTTAAATCAGGAAATATGCATCATAATAACACAACACCACCATTGTTTTATCATACCTGAATAATGATTGTAAACTATCTGTGATGAACTGTACATCAGCGGTTGCTACGATTACTGTCATTGATACAAGCTACAGCGCAAGTTATCCTACGCTACTATTTGACAGTGTGATAAAGGCCCACTAAATATGAGAGAATAGTTTCTATATTAGTGTGAATTTTCACTTCAAATCATCAGTTCATGGGCTGTAATGATTCAGGTGCTCATTAAGATGTGATCTAGCATCCGTCTGACACCGAATGAAAAAACCCAGCTTAATTAGAGCAAACCTGAGAGAAATACAAGCCTGCACTGACACAAGCTAACCAGCAACTCCATTAGTGCTGCTGACAGTCTCTATGATACACACACGCTCAGTTAAATTACACACACACACACACACTTAGATAAGGCGGTAGACCAGGAGACATGGCAAAAACATGCTGTGTCTGAATTAAACATGAATAGCGTTATTAAGCCCAGCGGCTGTTTGCGTAACCGCGACCAGAACAGAATTATTATATTTTCCATAACCAGCCCAGAGCGTTCTACTTATCATTAAACTAAATCTAATATGCATGCCTGTGAATGGGATAATCCATATCATCAGCATAAAGCATTTACTACCGCAAGAGCATCGCCCGTCCTGTGAGGATCCAGAGACAGCACCAAAGCATCGGTCAGATCGCCCAGAGCTGTTTCTATCCGCGCGAGTTACATATTCAGGCCGTAATCCAGCTGTCACTAATCACAATGTCAGTGTGTGTGTGTGTGTGTGTTGCATTTTAGAGCTCAAGATGTGCAGAACATGGATTAGCTTGATCCGCAGGAGATCTCCTGGAGTCTCGAGTCGCTGCTGTAGAATCTGTGAATTCATCTGTTTCGCTTCTGAACAGGCAACCAATCACAATCAAGCTCTACGTCATGTGATCGTTACTCTTTGAAATCCGGTGGCGGCTGAACAAATGGCACATTTCATCAGGCTTCTGTTTACATGGTAATTATGGTATTACAATAATAGAGCCCTCACACATCATTTCTCACGCTGGGTTACAGGAAAGAGTCATCAGAGAGAGGACGTGTGCTGCTGCTGCTGCTGTGTGTGTGTGTGTGTGTGTGTGTGTGTGTGTGTGTGTGTGTGTGTGTGTGTGTGTGTGTGTGTGTGTGTGTGTGTGTGTGTGTGTGTGAGTGGTGTGTGTGTGTGTGTGTGTGTGTGTGTGTGGTGTGTGTGTGTGTGTGTGTGTGTGTGTGTGTGTGTGTGTGTGTGTGTGTGTGTGTGTGTGTGTGTGAGGAATAATGTTATTTGTAAAGATAAACTGGTGGGTTGAAAGAGACGGTCAGTGGGCAGCAGACACACAGGTCTCATCAGTCCAACACACACATTCAATACAGAAATCTAAAGGGAGACATGCTATAAACATCCATCGTTTTTATATAGTCAATTACTACAGGTTAATCTTCACACTAACCCTAACATGGATGGATGGATGGATGGATGGATGGATGGATGGATGGATGGATGGATGGATGGATGGATGGATGGATGGATGGATGGAGCAAAAGACGGAAGGATAGTAGGTAGATTGGATGGATGGATGGATGGATGGATGGATGGATGGATGGATGGATGGATGGATGGATGGATGGATGGATGGATGGATGGATGGATGGATGGACAAACAGACAAACGGATAGTTGGGTAGATTGGATGGATGGACAAACAGACGGACAGATAGTTGGGTAGTTGGGATTGGATGGATGGATGGATGGATGGATGGATGGATGGACAAACAGACGGACGGACGGATGGTTGGGTAGATTGGATGGATGGATGGATGAATGGTATAAACAGACTGAAGGATAGTTGGGTAGATCGGATCGAGGGATTGATGGATAAACAGACGGAAGGATAGTTGGGTAGATTGGATGGATGGATGGATGGATGGATGGAGATGGATGGAATGGATGGATGGATGGAGATGGATGGATGAGAACAGATAAACAGATAGTTGGTAGATGGATGGATGGATGGACAAACAGACGGACGGATAGTTGGGTAGATTGGATAAATGGATGGATGGACAAACAGACGGACGGAGAGTTGGGTAGATTGGATGGATGAATGGATGGATGAATGGTATATAAACAGACAGAAGGATAGTTGGTTAGATTGGATGGAGGGATTGATGGAGAGACAGACGGACAGATAGTTGGGTAGATTTGACAGAGAGATGGGTAGATAGTATGATGGATGGGTGGATGGATGGATGGATGGATGGATGGATGGATGATGGATGGATGGATGGATGGATGGATGGATGGATGGATGGATGGATGGAATGAAATTAAAAAAATTCAAAGCCATTTGTTTGTGGACAAAACCCCATTTATTACGAGAATATGATAATTGGTTTATTGATGACCTCAGTGGCCTTGATTCCTGAAGTATTCTTTCTTCCCATTCATTCTCTCCACAGGGATTTAAAAATCTTAAATAATGAGATCTCAGCCTTGAAGCAACAGCCTGTGAAATTAACCACAACATTACAACATTTGATTTGAAGCAAAATTATATGAAAAATGTGGGGGTAAAAGACAAAAGTTAGACTTGTATGAGTTATTAAACTACTATGATTATGCACTGAGAACAATGTAGGATAATTAAATAAAAATGACAGTCAAGTATAACAATGTATAAATATTTAAGGTTCCATTTGCTAATATTAGTAAACATCAGTTAATTATTTCTAAATCATGTATTAATCTTAGTTAAATGTTAATTTCAACATTTACTACAAATACATTTTTACAATCAATAGGCTGATCTGTTATCAACAATATTTAATGGACCTGAGCCGAAATGAACTAACGATAAACAGTTGTGAACTAACATTAATAAAGATTTACAAATACTGGAACAAAAGGTATTGCTCGTTGCTAGTTAATACTAGTTACTTAATTATTGCTAGTTATTCAATGCATTAACTAATGTTGACTAATGCGGCATTATTATAATTTTGCCTGATTGGTCTATATCTCTTCAAGATTATTGGTAGTTTACTGTAGTCTTTCATTGATTTTCAACTTTTTTTCTTTTATTAAATGACTCTGATTTGTGTCTTCTACAGAAACATACATCATCACAAACTCAGAGCTCGTGGCTGGTTCAAAAATCAATTTCTCTTTCACTCACAGTACCTGTCCGGCTCAATATGGATTCTGATTTTGAAAACAAAATACATAAGTTAACAGTCAATCTACTGGATGTATGTATTTTAATAGTTCACAGTTGATGAAAGGCTGTGATTAAATGTAATAACTGTATAGTCAAAATAAAACCTAAGATTAACATTTGAACATTTGAAAGTGAATTAAGACACATATTGTAACTTGCACTGAAACATAAAATTTTACTAATTATTATTATATAAATTAATATTTTACTTTACTAATATACTTTATTATTATTATCATTATTATTCAATCTGATTGGGTTCGTAAAGCACCAGTGTGAATGTAATGTGAATGTTCAGTGTGAATCTGGACTGAGACTAAAATCACAACTAAACTCCAGCTACAAAGTCAAAACAAAACAATATTGTGTCTCTTTACTTGCATGCCATATGACCAATAACCAAAATTAGTGCACTGTAATTAAACAACTGAAATATACATTTAAAATTTCAAGGTTTCCTTTTAAATGTATAGTTTATGTCTAAGGGGTTCGGCTTATGACAAAAGAAGAAATGAAAGTTAAGGAACCCCTGATCTAATGCAATGACGCATTCATACATTTTAAGTGCCCAGATACTACTGGTAATTCTGCTAATAAGTGTGTGTGTGTGTGTGTGTGTGTGTGTGTGTGTGTGTGTGTGTGTGTGTGTGTGTGTGTGTGTGTGTGTGTGTGTGTGTGTGTGTAAGTTATGTGCCAGTGGCCCCCAGCGGCCGCTGCTCCACTCTCTCTCAGCCGCAGACACACCCCGACAACAGCACCGGCTCCGAGACTCGATCTGGACTGCGGAACCGGACCTGTGCGTGTATCTGACCTCAAACGTCGTCTTACTGTGTCCAAAGTCCGATGAACACAGCAATTCACAACTGTCCTTATAAAAGAACCGTTCAAAAACGCAACTTAGCCTCTCCTGCAAACCTTTCAACATCCCTGCGTCCCACCACAGCCCAACACTGGCATTAAATGATAAATAAACGGGCCTGTGAATGTAAACGGAAAGTTTAATGACTGTTAATGACTAGAGGAATCTGTTAAGGTCTAGCAGAAGCTGACAACACAACGCAAGACAGCAAAGGTCTTTCAAGAGGAAGATCAATCTTCATTTTCTGACTGACAACAGTATAATGCCGAAATCCCATTAGTTATGTTCATCATCACCTCGCTTTAAATTACAAATGTCGCTCTTCCGCTAATGGGTTTCAAATGCGCAAAGTCCGCATTGAATATCCGAACCAAACACACTAAAACACGAATTTGTTTTCAATATACCTTCTACCGTGCATAGTAATTTGCAAGGTACCACAACACAAGCAAACAATAGCTCATTATTTAATAAATATTTGACCTCTAAGGTTTGATATATTAGACTAAATAATGAGCTGGCATTTGAAGAAAAGCAGTGTGATGTTAAATATAGTCCAGAACTGAACGCAAATAATCAAAGTACTGGATCACAGAGTGTGTTGTTGGTTTTCTTATCCCTTAAAATGAAAACAATAAGTGCGTTACCTCCGTCCTGGAGCATCCAAACGCCTCCCAAGTTCAGAGCAGCACAGAAATGTCCAAGATCTTCAGATAGATGATGTCTAAATCTCCTCCTCTGGGTCCAGAGTCTCGTAACAATATTCTCACTGAGATAAATCTATTCTATATTATATATAAAACGTTGAATGTATTGATAAAGACCAGGAAATCTCATTCGAATGCAGAATGTGGCGCGAAATCTTAACGGAAATTCTTAACGGTTCTTCATTTCAAACGGCTCCCTCGATTCAAACGATCCCACAAACAGACTTTCGGTTCAGCACAGACGATTAATAAAGGCGATTTAAAAGGTGATTTAATCCAAAACTAGAATTGTTAGCCTCCGAAAACACAGTTAGAATGAGGAATCTTCGAACAATCCAGAAATGTTGATGGTTTACTTCTGAAGGAGGTCCAGTCAGACTTTTCACCTCACGTCGGATCGCCTCAGAGGAAACACAGCGACTGAGGTAAAAAAACAGTCCGATATCGTCGTATTTAGTGCATGAACACGAAAATAGCACCATTTGAGTGGAAATGCGGATACAATCCACTCGGATAGAGAACGAGGGCATTCAAAAAGACGCAAAGGACAAAGCGTCCATTCACACCGGCGCTATTTCCCTCAGAAAAGCTCATCCAGTTTGCTCAGCATACAGACACACACATTTTCCAACATTTCTCCAGATGCAGCTCGCAGTTTCGTTATCATAGATCCAGTGTCCAACGCAAAAGGGATCCCACCCACGTTTATTTCATATGCGCAGTGTTTTCTACCAAACGGCATCCTGCGGGAAACGGACGCAGAAACCGAATTAAAAACATTTGGCACCGCGTTGGAGTCGCTGATGTATTGCTCTACTCCTCATGAAGAGCATCTGCGTGTCCCTCCCTCTCCTCGGTAACAGTCCACTCACGGAGAGCTGAACACAACACTGCTCTGTGTGTGTGTGTGTGTGTGTGTGTGTGTGTGTGTGCGAGAAGACGACGGGTGGATTTGCACACGTGCCAATAGCGGATTTTCATCTGCCGATTCCACATGCTTTACCTGCACATAGTTTAAAAAATGCTTCGAAATGAGTCAGGGCCAGGAGTAATTAATAACGTTATCAAAACAAACTTTTTACCGCATGATCACTCTACTTTGTCACTCCCAATTAGCCTAACCATGGTAACACTTTACAATAAGGTTCATTAGTTAACTACCTTAGTTAACATGACCTAATAATGAACAATAGGCTACTTATCGCATTTATTAATCTTAGTAAACATTAAATTCAACATTTACTAATATATTATTAAAATCAAACGTTGTATTTGATTTCAGTTGATTGCATAAAGGTTGCATTAATTTTAACTAACATGAACAACAATGAACAGCTGTATTTTTATTAACTAACATGAACAGCTGTTATTTATTATAATAACACTAACAAATTGTAAAACGCATTTTAGATCAGTTGAACTAATTACAGTAACAAATGTATTGCTCATTGTTAGTTATAGATTAACTAATTTGAACCTATGTAAAGTGTTATGCTAGTAAACCAAACTACAAAATGAAACATGGTTTTACAACAATATCCCAGGTTTAACCGTGATATAATGAAATTCTGACTTTATAACAGCAATTCTAACTTTTTTTCTCATAATTGGGAGTTTATCTCGCAATTCTGACTTTTTCCTCACAATTACGAGTTTTTATCATGCAATTCAGACTTTTTTTCTCACAGTTGCGAGTTTCTCGCAATTCTGACTTCTTCAAATTGTAAGATAAAAAGTCACAATTTAGCTTTTTAATTTTTTATTCTGTGGTGGAAACAAGCTTCCATAGGAAGCCGTTATATGGGGTAAGTTTTCACAATGAATCCTTCCATTAAATAGCATTTAGCCTAGATATTTGTAATGGAATTTTAATCAATTTAAACATCAACTCCGTCACTCAAACTGTAAAACAAAAATGTTACCACCATGCTAAACCAGTAACTACACTAACAATAAATCTGCAATATTTTTCATATTAAGTTACTGCTGTCTGTCACTCAGTAGAAATCCAGTTTAAAGCAATGTGTCTGGGAAAGGGGTCACATGTGTAGTGTCCTTATGATTGGCTGTTTTAACATGAGCACATTCATTTGGGCTCCACAGTTCTCTGCTCTCTAAACCTGAAGCCGGAGCGAGTCGTGAGAGAGTTTTTTAATGAAAGCTTCCTCCACTTCAAAGACGGCTGCTGAGACGCTGCTACTGGTTAATATTACAAGAGTTAAGGACATGATGAGCTGAAGTAAAAAAAAATATTAAAACACTTTGGGTTATGGTTTATAAAACTAGTTGTATAAAGGATTATAAAAAATATAACTAGTTTATAAAAGCTAGTGTTGCTTTATAAAATATTACACTTTACTTGGGTTTACTTAATAGGTTTAATGTAATAGTTTAATGTAAATTACCAAGATGCATTAGCCAAAGCAACATTTTTCATTTAGGTAACTTGAAGGATTTTTTTTTTCTCAACATGCATGGTTTTGTTATAAATGATAATCAATTACAAAATTCTGCAATGCATGCATTTTCATTGCCAATTCAATGCATTTTGATGCATGCATGCATGCATTTTACAGGCATATTTCTGCTGTTCCTCTAAACCTGCGGCGCTAAGTTCAGGTAAAGCGCTGGAAACTGCATTGCTGTGCTGAGAACGGCCCGTTGAACAGAATGCAGGAGGTGTGGGAGATTTGTGGCTAATGCAGAAACACGCTGTTCTCCCGTCACTCAAACGCCACAGGGATTCACAGATGTGTAGACATATCTAGGCCTCACACAGGGCCGGAGAGTGGGAAAGAGATGAGGTGGGGATATACAGGGAGAACATGCATGAACATGATGAACAGAGGAAAAAAGAGCAAGCTTTAGTTTGCGTTAGACTCTAAGACTCTTTTCAGAAACATTACAGAAATGTGCGAATAGTTCACAGCTGGGTCACCAGACAATGAAGATCAGTGATAAATGACCTTCATACAGCGAGGGCCAAAAGCCTGAAACCACCTGGATATGAACAGAAAGCTTCATGAAATAAAAGCAGTCCTTCCAGAGAAATGCAGAGTTTTTTTGTGATTGTTGTGGGCATAAATGCTTGATTATGCGGCACGTTTTCTTAAAAAAAGTGATGGAATATGTGGGATATTTATGCAATTTTATGTGATGAAATTGCGGGAACTTGCAAAAACTGCGGTTTGATGAAAAAGAGAGAAAAGTGATTCCCCTGTTCCCTGTTCTCACTAGACTACTACCTTACTGTAAAGAGTCATTTCTTATTACTTCCTATGATAAGCAAGCACACTACATCACAGAAAGTGCTGGAATATTTCAGTTCATCTTGTTTTATTTCAGATCTTAATAAACACATCAAACTTACAAAACATTGATGAGTCAAACAAGTTCTGGAGCTTTACAAAAGCAATATGCTACAATTTCTGGAAAAATTAATTAATAAAATATAAAAAAATAAAATGTGTGCTTCCTGTTTTACAGCTTTTCGATGATGTTCACGTCGCGTAATTACGTCACTTCATAACGTTCCCATGGCAACAGGGAAACGGCGGCTCTTGTGTGAAGAAAACGCAAAATTTCTCAACTTTCTGCTGAGATATATGTGACTTTTTTGCAACGAAAATGCAGAGATTATGAAATCATGCAAGCTCCGCATATTTTGCGCCGAAATTGGCAATTTATGCAGTGAAATTGTGGCGTATTTGAAAAAATGCCCCCTCATAAATATGCGGACTTTATGCATTAAATCATGCGATCACATAATCAAGTTTTTCTGGAGGGACTGAGAAATGAAGGGAATAGATTTCAGATTCAGTAATTCTGCATCGTTAAACACTCATTGTAATTGTCACACAGTTATTGAACTGAACTGAATCAACATTAAACTTATTCGAGCTAAATAATGGCACTATTGTCTGATTTACGACAAATTAAATGTCTCATATTTAATGAAGTTGATTAATTTTGATTAATTGATGTTGTCGTTTATTACTGTGAATCTGTATGGTATTATAACCGCTTGAATTTGCTTCCAAATTCAAACACACGAGTTGATCTTTGAAACATCTGGAATGTAAATTCAATCTGAAAATCGGGTGCAATCTTCAATTCAACGTTCCTCAAAATTATCATATAATTTTGTACCGAAAAAATTGCATTTCACTAAAACATGCAGGGTTATTTGAACCCAAATGTGGGTCAAATATGGACAAACCCAACCGTTGGGTTAAAAATGTCATTTAAAAATGTAACCCAACGGCTGGGTTTGTCCATATTTGACCCAAATATGGGTTAAAACAACCCAGCATTTTTAGAGTGTAGTGGTCTCAGAATACTCAGAGTCCATTGTATTTAAACACAAATGCTCAAGGTCTTAACTAAAAAGCCAGAGAGGATGTCACTGCAGAACGAACTAACTGAAATCAATAACTAAATGTGGCATAACTATAGGAGCACACGTCTTTCTGAGGCTGTTTTATAATGTCAGCACCATGGAGAGTTCCCGTTCTCACATTCAGGACCTTGGACAGCGGCGGCTCAATACACACACAATACACTCGTTTCAATGGCAGATTCTGCTCAATAATAGTTTAGTATAATAATAGCTTTCTTTAGAGCATTAGAAAATCAGGCCGGCATTCAGATTCTTAGACAAAAGCTGAACTCTCCTTACCTGAGTGAAGTCACATTACTCAATTGGGTTACTATAGTAAACCCTTCATTTCTGACACATTCTCAGCTCATTTTGTTAGATATATATGATGAATACCTATGTCATCTTTAATTGTGCATATACCTTTATTGTGAAACGCACTATAAGACAGACATTAGGAATTCAATGCACCATTATATATATATATAATTGTGTGTATCACACACACACAGTTCAAAAGTTTGGGGTCGGTACGATTTGTAATGTTTTTAAAAGAAGTCTCTTCTGCTCACCAAGGATTTGCATTTATTTGATTAAAATACAAAACAACCCCAGTAATATTGTGAAATATTATAATCAGCTGTTTTCTATGTGAATATATAGTAAAGTGTAATTTATTCCTGTGATCAAAGCTGAATTTATCATCATTACTCCAGTCTTCAGTGTCACATGATCCTTCAGAAATCACTATAATATGATGATCTGATGCTCAAGAAACATTTATGATTATTATCACAGTTGAAAACAGTTTTGCTGCTTCAAATTTTTGTGCAAACCGTGATTCATTTTTTTCAGGATTCTTTGAAAGTTCAAGAGAAAAGCATTTAATTAAAAAATAAATATTTTGCATTATTATAAATGTCTTTACTGTCACTTTTGATTAATTTAATGTGTCCTTTCTGAAGAAAAGTATTAATTTCTCTCTTTTTTTAAATCGTATTGACCCCAAACTTTTGAATGTTAGTGTACATTATATATTTCAAACTTCACAGCACTGTTTATAAGGGCTCCATGTTGTTATGCGTCCTGTTTTTATTTGTGTAAAGCGTGAAGGATTCCTGCAGGCTTTCTGAATCTATCAGAAAGAAAACCCGCACTGGTTTCTACACCTGCATCCGTTCATAATGAAGATGCTTTTTAATGAAGCCTGTGTGAAAGCAGAGCCTGCTGGCATAGCATTCGCTTGACTGCTCCGTACTTCAGTTCCTCGGGTCCAAACCTTCATAATCAATTAAAATAAACCTGTAACATTTCACTTCTATTTCTTATTTATAGCATACCTCCAAGAAGTGTGAACTCCTGAGGACACGTGTGTGTGTTCATTCAGTGCTGATGCTGACTACATGTTGATTTACATGTTTGCATCACAACAACTACATTTGGACACATTTTATTGAATTATTGATCCTGTGTGCAATGGACTAAACTGCCTGACATCTAAGATACTGTTAAACGAGCGTTCGAAAGCTCAAAAATTAAGTCGTAGATCTGAGTGAAACGCTCCTGGAACAAGAGCAAATGTGGGCGGGGCTTGATTGTGTCTGTGGGGAATTGATTGGATGGTTGTGGTTTGCTATTGGCTGATCTCATGTGAGTGACAGGTTATAGCCCCGCCCTCATCATCAGAGAAGAGATGTAGGGAAATTATTCTGATTATTTGACTATTTAATAATCACACATTCAACATGCATTTATTCAAATTGCTTATAATCAGCATAAAATGTTAGTTGTGGAAAGTAAATTACAGAGGATTGTGTTAATATGGCTAGCTGTGGAACAAGATTCAGTCGATTAAAATGTATGAGATGTCAAGAAATTGTATTTATTGATGATAAATATTCACCTGGTTCTGTATTTAAAACATATTCAGTTAGTTCTATTAGATAAATCTCATTCTTGTTCCATTTATGTAGGACTGACAAATATGCATCAGTGTATTAATGTAATCCAAATTTCATATGCAAGTGTACTGTAACATGATGTTTTATTAAAGACAAACTGAGATTAAACATCAACATGATCTCAGATGTTTCTCCGTAAATCAGAAAATCAGAACACGCATGAGTTTGAGACATGATTGAGATCTGATTTCACTTGTGATTTGTCTCTGTATGAATGATATGATACTTCAGGTGTGTGTGTGTGTGTGTGTGTGTGTGGTGTGTGTTGTGGTGTGTGTGTGTGTGTGTGTGTGTGTGTGTGTGTGTGTGTGTGTGTGTGTGTGTGTGTGTGTGTGTGTGTGTGTGTAAAGTCTCAGCGTGAGAAGATTACACTCATCTAGCAGGTTATCTAGAAATTGTGTTACCACAGCGAGAGACGGAGAGGAGAACTCGGAATTCTTATCAGAGGGAATCATCTCGGCGATACATTCACACGGTTGCCATGGCAACCGAGCATTCCAAAGAATTTTGATGAGAGATCAGGAGAGAGAGAGAAAGAGAGAGGGAGGGAGGATGACAAGGAAGACAATTTGTTACCTGAACTGCATGAGCAAGCAAGCCTGATTGTTCAGCGCACACACACACACACACACACACACACACACACACACACACACACACACACACACACACACACACACACACACCGGAGTTGTTAGCTGGACCACGGCACAGAAAAACATTGTTGCATCTGTTGCGTCACGGCGGACACTTCTACCAGATGCGTAAGACAATGATTTCTGCTGGGATTATCAACGCAAACTCATTTACAATGTTCTCTCTTTCTCTGAGAGAGGGTGAGAAATAGAGGGAAAGAAGGTAAGAAGGTAAGAAGAGAGAGAGAGAGTGTGTTTGTTTACTGGCTGTTTCAGGCTCAATCTTACACAACCTCCCCGTGGTGACGTCCTTACACTTGTAAAAAAAAAATGATTCATTAAAAAGGTAATGCTTTGTTTTAAGACTCTGGGTTAGTCTGCAGCGGGGATGGATGGATGATGGATGGATGGATGGATGGATGGATGGATGGATGGATGGATGGATGGATGGATGATGGGCAATGGATGGATGGATGAGTGATGGATGGATGAGGTGATAGATGGATGGATAGATGGATGGATGAATGGATGGATGGATGACTGATGGATGGATGAGCGATGGATGAGATGGATGGATGGATGGATGGATGGATGGATGGATGGATGAGTGATGGATGAGTGATGGATGGATGGATGGATGGATGGATGGGCAATGGATGGATGGATGAGTGATGGATGGATGAGTGATAGATGGATGGATGAGTAATAGATGGATGGATAGATGGATGGATGGATGAGTGATGGATGGATGGATGGATGGGCAATGGATGGATGGATGGATGGATGACTGATGGATGGATGAGCGATGGATGGATGGATGGATGGATGGATGGATGAGGATGGATGAGTGATGGATGGATGGATGGGATGGATGGATGGATGAGCGATGGATGAGTGATGGATGGGATGGATGGATGGATGGTGATGGATGGATGAGTGGATGATGGATGGATGATGGATGGATGGATGGATGGATGGATAGGATGGATGGATGAGTGGATGGATGGATGGATGGATGGTATGGATGATGAGTGATGATGGATGAGTGTGGATGGATGGATGGTGATGGATGACTGATGGTATGGATGGATGGATGGATGGATGATGGATGGATGGATGAGGATGGATGAGTGATGGATGGATGGAGTGATGGATGGAGGATGGATGGTGGATGGATGGATGGATGAGTGATGGATGGATGGATGGATGGATGGATGGATGAGTGATGGATGGATGGTGGAAGGATGGATGGTGATGGGTGGATGGATGAGTGGATGGTGGATGGATGGGATGGATGAGGATGGATGATGAGTGATGGATGGATGGATGGATGAGTGATAGATGATATGGATGAGTATAGATGATATGGATGAGTGATGGATGGGATGAGTGATGGATGATGAGTGATGGATGGGATGAGTGATGGTATGGATGGATGGATGGATGATGGATGGATGGATGGATGAGTGATGTGTAGGATGATGGATGGATGGATGGATGAGTGATGGATGGATGGATGAGTGATGGATGGATGGATGGATGAGTGATGATGATTATGATGAGTGATGGATGGATGGATGGATGAGTGGTGGATGGATGGATGGATAGTGATGGATGAGTGATGGTGGATGGATGAGTGATGGGTGGATGGATGAGTGATGGGTGGATGGATGATGTGATGGTGGATGGATGAGTGATGGATGATATCAATTTTTAATCAGCAGTTGTTCAGTTCTGAGTTTAGCCCAACACTGGTCTATAGTCTATAGTAATTCTAACTAAATATAAATGCATTATCTTACTATTAAAACAGCAGAATTCAATGAAAAAGTTCAAACCTTAAACAAAAACTCACAAATGAAACAAACAACACATACAACACCGAAACACACACACACACACACACACACACACACACACACACACACACACACACACACACACACACACACACACACACACACAAAAGCTCATGCAGGGATTTCATATTCAGACATAATACTCACAGCTTTCTGAATTCTGCATATCAGGACCAGACTGATCTCATGAAACTGCGTATGTATGACACGCCAATTCGTATTTCCATTTTTGGCGTGCTATCAACACGCATAATCGCTTTTCAGCGTGTTTATGAACGCCGTTGACTTAACGTTACATTACTGTATATATAAATATATGACCTACCCCAACCCGTCCCTAAACCTACCCGTCACTGAGGTTAATACCATTAATAAGTCTTTCCCTACCATCCTAGGACAAAAATATCGCTTGCCAGATGTAGATCTAGGTTTTTCTTCGTTTCGCTCGGACATTTAACGGCGTAGACATACATGCATACACGCGGATAGCTCAAAATGCGTATAGATAACACACCACATGACTTGAAAGTGGCGTGTATGTTTACGCATAAGTCATGATGTCATGTTGACAGGACAGACATTTTGATTTTATTTGCATAATTATTTTGATATATAATATATTAATATATACAGACATATAGATGTTTCTGGTCTATGAACTTATCCTTGAAATCTCCTTTTCCATGCAAGTATATTTATGCAGAATTCAGAATGATATATCTGTAGATTATGGTTTCATAAACTGCTTATTAAAAGTCAATCTTTTCAACACTGTAGAGTTTGATCAGAGTGTTTTTGATCTGAGATCAGATTGATCAGTGTTTAGAGATCTGAGGTCATGCTCTTCAACACTTACACATGTACACGCGTCAGTCTGGAGTTTATTGCTGTTTTTATCAGATGGAGAGATCAATCTCTGTTCTGCACTAATCACAGCCGCTCTGTAAACATTACACACAGCTCAAGACAGAGTGTGTGTGTGCTCCAGATCCATTGATCAAACTGTCCTCTGTTTCAGCGACTCAAGGACAGTTCACCTGAAAATAAGAGCCGTCATCATTTACTCAAACTCATGCATGATAGGGGTTTGCCATATATATTATTTTTGGTTTAACAATGTGTAAAATGACAATATTTAGTATGTCCCTCACTTTAAAAAAACACAGCTAGAGAGTTCACACACACACACACACACACACACACACACACACATGGCAATCGGGAGAGTCTGGACTTTTCCCGGTGGGTCGGTAGTGTTTCGAGGCCGCGAGGGCCGGTCTGATAATAGTTACACTATACATTGCAAGTTCTTAGCAACAGTATCCGGCGGCCCGCTGGTCAAACTGTGCAGCCTCTCTGCTCAAACCGTACATAAATGCACCGATCCGCTGACTTTTTCTGAGTTCTTCAATGGTCTAGTGGCAGATCTTTTGCCAAGCGTGTCAGAGGTTACGGGATCTAATCCGCACTCGTGTAGCTTTTTTTCCTCTCTCATCAAATCCGAATATGTTCATCAGTGGTTACAGTCAGAGACAATTTATATAAGAGACATGCCACTTCCTCAATCCTCAATACAACTATATAGGGAAAACCCGTAATGCCAAAGATGGCGGTTGTGTGCACATGTCCCGCCCCTCCCGCTGGACAGCCAATCGTCTGCTTTTAACAGTCAAGCCGGGAAACATTTGAGCCTATCGCCTGGTTCCTCTGACGCATGCGCACAGTTGAGGTTTGCGATAGGACGTGCACGGCAGAGAGGGAGAGAGCGAGAGACCTTGCGTGTTGGTGTCGTGAACCCTTGCGCATGCGTAGTAAAAGTATAATCTGTGGGGAAAAGGCGTTTTAAACCTTATTTTGGGGCAAAGTCATCAAACTTTTTCAGCGATTTTTATCATATTTTACTGCTGTTTCTATACATGCAGTTTTTATGTCCCGATGACCAGTGAAACTGCAGTTCTGACTCTCTGCCCATTCATTTAGATAGGAGCCTGGTCTTGTTAGTCCCAAATAGCGGCCCGGAGACGATGCCAAGATGGCGGTCGAGTGGCAGGACTTGCCTAAAAGGACTTTGTTACAGTCTATACCAAGCAAGGACACGTTTGTGTGCATTTTATTTTGTGATCTCACCGGAACGAATAGAGTCTCCACAACGGCGATAGATTGAAGAGCGCGTCCGAGTGAAGACTGCGCGCGCGCCACAGAGAACACTGTATCCATGACACTGATCGCCGCGGACACGAGCGCTCAGCTCGAGTTCAAAAACAAAACATTTTAGCGCTAGATCTCTTATTTAAGAGCGAACTAAATGAATGCTCTGCTAGTTAACTGGAGATGTTTTACTTATTTGTATTAGGTGTATCCGTGCAATGTTTCAAAACGTGGTGGGGGACAATATCGATCCTGAGAAAAGCGGTGGGGGCATGTCCCACCCGCAAATTACACCTATGATGACGACGACTTCACTGGATCTAAACAAATCAATTTAGATATCTACATTTTAGATATGTATTGGTATAAAGACAGTTTAAAAAATTTGGGAAAAAGTGTTTTAGAAACAAACTGCCTACCCTGCCTTTAATTAAACACATTCATTATGCTTTCAGTGCATGAAAAACAGCCGTGAAACCTATTGAACTTTGTGTGTTTTTCCGCAGAAGAAGAAGAAAGGTCAGTCAGGTTCGGAACGACATGTTTTAACATCCATTCTCCTGAAAAACTGCCCTCTCTCGACCCAGACCCTCAGCCGTGTTCCTCCATCTGTGTGTGTGTTTGTTTAAACGAAGCTTTCTCTTCTATCTGGCCGGCGCAGTAATGAACGGCTCTTCCTCTGATAAATGTGTCTTCTCCACGGGCAGATGTGTGTGTGTTTACTGCAGAGATTCGCTCGGCCTGCAAGACGAGCAAGGTTAATTCAATTCATGAGACACCTCACACTCACAGAGATATCGATCATAACTGGAAGAATATCAGCTTATCTCTATCCAGCCAGTTAGCAGAAGAAAACTCGCTGAGATGGTTCACTCCAATTTATGAACACACACAGAGAGATTTGACCTCAGGCCTCGTAGATTCTCCAATACGAATCCCAGAGAATACAAACTCTTCAAACCATCCAGGCTGTAGATGAATATCAGTGTGTGAGCGGATCCAATCTAGTGTGTGGACGGATGTGTGTGAACAACAACGCCATAATCAGAGACAATCCTGATAGAATTTACCATGGAAATGCTCCCTTTAAATTAATATAAACTAATGTGATTTACTAACGCTATCGCACGACCACTGTAAACCCTAATATTGCCTTTACTTAAACAATCAAGTGTACTTGACTAACAAGTACTTTAAATTTAGCATTTTTGCCCTGTCACTCAAAAATATAAGTTCAAATAACTTATTTACCTTCAAAATACATAAACTTAAGATTTCAAGTGCTGTGAGCTCAAAATCATGATTAATCCATTCCTTATAAAAGCTCATTTTCACAAATGTTGTTTTCTTGACTGTGAAATGATAATACATTCATACATGCTTTCTTCAAGTGCAAGGTGTCATTCTTATTTTACCAGAAAACAAGTGGCTTTATTATATTAAAATTATTGATCGTGATGGAAATAAACTGATTTTTTTTTTAAACCTGATACTTTAAACTTGATAAATAAATTTTAATACTTATATACAAGTGTTTTTGTACTTAAATATACAAGTACACTTGAAATTAACACTAAGTTAAGTGAACTTTATTGTTTAAGTACATTAAATAATCGTCAAGATTGGTGAACTAAACAAATTAAGACTACATATAAGCACCAAGTTAGGTTAACTTAAATATGCACGTTTTGGGAGACCCCATTACTCAATTAAATTAAGGGGACGAGTTTACTCAAATCAACTTATTAGGGTTTTCAGTGATATGAATTTGTACGAGTGATTAAAAGGTGGCTAATTCGTACGAATTTGTACGATTTGTCTAAACCCACATAGGTTTAGGGGCAGGTTTAGGGGTACGTCATTCGTACGAATTCATACAAATTGGGCAACTCGTTAAATATGTAAGATTTAGCAAAAATCTTACGAGTGAGCTCGTATGCTCGTACGAATTAGCCACCTCGTAAAATTCGTACGAAATTGCCATGAGATCAGGTTGGATTTACAGTAACACTTATTCCATCACTCTCACAAATAGTTTCTTTATAAATATACTGTAAAAAAATAAAACAAAAAACTTTTTATATATTAAAATCTATAACATTTATTTTAAAACTAATTTAAAAACAGATCATCACAACATTATTATATACATATATTATATTATTATATAATTATAACATTATTATATACAAATAAGTATAAAATATCAATTAATGATATAAATCAATACTACTAAAAAAGTGACTAAAATGCACTAGCAAATGAAGATTAAAATAGTTTTTATAGCACAAATAAATTAAGACATCACAACATAATAATATAAAAATAAATTAAAAAATTTATATAAATTGATTTTCTAAATCTAAAAAAGAAACTAAAATGCACTAATAAATTAAGAAAAAATGTGTTTGTAAACTAAATAAGTAAATTACGACATCACAACATTATAATATACAAATAAATTAAATACAAAAATATGAATAGATTTTTATAAATCTAAAATACAACAAAAAAAACTAAAAACTAAGATAAAAAGTTTGTATAATATAAGAAAATGAAGACATCACATCATTAGGCTATAATATAAAAAATGTAAAAGTAATATAAATAGTTTTTATGCTAGAAGTAAATGTAGAGATGAGACATTATGATGCACAATATGAAAGTTAAATAAATAATTGTTAATCGATCAATAATAGTTTTTTTTTTAATCTGTTATAGAAAATAATACTGTTTTATACAAAAACAAATAAAGGACCCCTGATGGGGTTAGATCAAGCATTATTTAGAGCCTGCAGATTAGTGATTAATAATGAGTTAACTAACGGGAATCCTCCTGAACAAAAGCTGAAGAGTGTGAGACGATTATTAAAACATCGGCCGGTCGCGCACTATAACCGCGGGTCGATGAGCCTTAAACACGAGACAGCGACGCTACACACACACACACACACACACACACACACACACACCGCTGGATCTCCTGACGTCTGAGAGCCACGAGTCCTCGACTGAGTGCTTGTCCCCCGAGAGAGGATCTTCCTGACGGATCACTGCACAGTTTCTCGGGATGCTCCGGGTCTGGGAGCAGGACTCTGAGGACTTGAGCTTTATGGATGGAGTGATGAAAAGGAGGATTACTGCCGTTTGTGAATTCCCTGCAGATTCTCTCGCTCTCTGAGAAACTGTTCAATCATGACAGAATTTATTTTTGATGTTACATACATGACGACAATAATCCAGTTTCTAATATATATATATATATATATATATATATATATATATATATATATATATATATATATATATATATATATATATATATATATATTATATATATATATATATATATATATATATATATATATTATATTTATTATTTTATTTTTCAATTAAATAAAGTGTGTATCTGTAGCAGGCCAAAGACATAGTGGTGTGTGTGTGTGTGTGTGTGTGTGTGTGTGTGTGTGTGTGTGTGTGTGTGTGTGTGTGTGTGTGTGTGTGTGTGTGTGTGTGTGTGTGTGTGTGTGTGTGTTGTGTGTGTAAAAGCTAAACAGTATTTACAGGGTTTGTCTTTGGCTCAGACACAGTTTGTGTGACTCATACAAGACAATGAGAAAGAGACCGGAGCACTGAGACAGACAGACAGACAGACACACACACACACACACACACACACACACACACACACACACACACACACACACACACACACACACACACACACACACACACACACATCACACACACACACACACACACACACACACACAACACACACACCACACATATTTCTGCATCAGCTGGAGTGAGGACGCTCAGCTTTATATGAGTCCACCTTTGACAGATATATAATATATATATATATATTGAGACATGTACAGTAGTTGCAAGTAAAATAGAAATGAATGAGTAAAACTGTACAGAATATAATGTACAGAACGTTCTCATCACTCTGTTCTCTGCTGTCCCGTCACACCATTACTGAGTTACTCTAAAAGTCAAGCCCCTCTCTGTTCATTTCTATTTTCACCTCATCCTTCCTGTCAGAGACTAAATGTGCATCCCTTGTTTTTACCCATCATGCCTAGGGGTGCACAGCTGGCCAATCAGGAAGTGGCTCAGCAGTGGGAAACCAATTTGGCATATGACATTACACCCCCAGCTCACCTATCCCATCATCCTCTGCTTCCCGAAGCCCTGAACCTGCCTGGAGTGAGAAAACAAACCTCCAAGAGAGCATGCTGGGAACAAACAGAGGCGCGAGCCAACCAGACTCACTCGAGTTCACACACACACACACACACACACACACACACACACCACACACACACACACACACACACACACACACACACACACACACTGCAGGAGAGAGAAGAGTGAACTAGATCTATTCAATATCTCCATTCTCCGGAGGAAAACACATTTTTATCGAGGAACTTTATGTTTATCTTTGTAAAGAAAAGAAATGATGCGATACAGAAACATCAGGAGCTGTTCTTCAACCTCTGCCCGTGAGTTATATAAATAAAACAGCCTCACTACTGAAAGCTTTATTATATTTCTCAGTAATGAGGAGATAACTTCTGTAATCAAACCAACAAGCTTCACTAGCTATGTTTCCCTCCACATGTTTTTATCCGCATTAAGTGATATCGAATGAAAAATGCCTTATGGAAACAGTAAAATTTGATTGAATTTCATGAATATCAACTCAAATGAAATGCGTTCGGTCTCATGGGATTTTATCTTGATGGATATACGGCTTATGCGATAAACGCTGATGGAAACGTTATTATGGCGAGATCAATTTTGTCTAGCAAAACTTTGTTCGCAAATGTTGCTTGAATGCTGTGCAAAAATGAATGGAAACACCTTAAAATGTCTCAAATCAATTCGATATACCAATTTGATCGCAAAACAGCATGTGACGTCATTACACACAGGTTTATATCCGCTTTAAAGCCGTTTGATGGAAACACACTTTCACCAGCTTTATTCACATGAGGGTTTTTACCGAACTTCAGATAATTCCATTGACAAGTGGATGGAAACTTGGCTTGTGATAGATCTTCACTTTTACAATCATGAATTAGATATCTCGTTTCGCATTCAACATATGGCAAGCGTTTTAACATTTAATCATTTTAACCTACTAGTCTCTATTTTCATGCTACTAGTACTTATTTTTTAGATACTAGTATCGATTCATTAAGTACTATACTTATTCATTAGCTACTAGTGCTTATTCTTTAGTACTAGTACTTATTCATTAGATACTAGTACTTATTCATTAGATACTAGTGCCTTTCTTTAGACATTAGTGCTTATTCTAGATACAAGTCCTTATTTATTAGATACCAATGCTTATTCATTAGTTACTAGTACTTATTCATTAGATACTAGTACTTATTCATTAGATACTAGTACTATTAAATAGATACTAGTACTTATCATTAGATACAGTACTTATTTCAATAGTGACTAATAAACTATTCTTATGTTACTAGTAACAATTTTTTTTTTTTTGCCATTGACTTCTATGGGGATCTGTCATTTAGATATCAACTATTCAGTTCTGACTAGTATGTATTCAATTGTGACTAGTACATATATTTAGATTACTAGTACTTATTCATTAGGTACTAGTGCCTATTAAATAGATACTAGTACTTATACATTAGCTACTAGTACTTATTCAATAGATACTAGTACTTATTCATTAGATACTAGTACCTATTAATTAGATACTAGTACTATTCAATAGATACTAGTACTTATTCAATAGATACTAGTACTTATTCATTAGATACTAGTACTTATTCAATAGATACTAGTACCTATTTATTAAATACTAGTATTTATTCCAAATGCCACTAGTAAGAATTTTTATTTTACTAGTAAGATTTTTAAATGAACTATACAGTGGCCGTTCTGACTAGTCATAACATAAGACTAGTAAAAAAGCAGTTGTGACTAGTAAAATAAAAATTCTTACTAGTAACATTTGGAATAAGTACTAGTATCTAATAAATAGGTACTAGTATCTATTGAATAAGTACTAGTATCTAATTAATAAGTACTAGTATCTAATGAATACGTATTAGTATATATTGAATAAGTACTGGTATCTAATGAATAAGTACTAGTATCTAATGATTAAGTACTAGTATCTAATGAATAAGTACTAGTATCTATTGAATGAGTACTAGTAGCTAATTGATAAGTACTAGTATCTAAATAATAGGTACTAGTATCTATTGAATAGGTACTAGTATCTAATGAATAAGTACTAGTATCTAATGAATAAGTACTAGTAACTAATGAATAAGTACTAGTATCTATTGAATATGTACTAGTATCTAATGAATAAGTACTAGTATCTAATGAATAAGTACTAGTATCTAATGAATAAGTACTAGTATCTATTGAATAGGTACTAGTATCTAATGAATAAGTACTAGTATCTATTGAATAAGTACTAGTAGCTAATGAATAAGTACTGGTATCTAAAAAATAAGTACTAGTATCTAATGAATAAGTACTAGTATCTAATGAATAAGTACTAGTCACAATTGGAATAGATACTAGTCAGAACTGAATAGTTGATATCTAAATGACAGATCCCCATAGAAGTCAATGGCAAAAAAAATGTTTTTGTTACTAGTAACACAAGAATAGTTACTAGTGACTATCGAAATAAGTACTAGTATCTAATGAATAAGTACTAGTATCTCTTTAATAGGTACTAGTATCTAATGAATAAGTACTGGTATCTATTTAATAGGTACTAGTATCTAATGAATAAGTACTAGTATCTAATGAATAAGTACTAGTATCTATTGAATAAGTACTAGTATCTATTGAATAAGTACTAGTATCTATTGAATAAGTACTAGTAGCTAATGAATAAGAACTAGTATCTAATAAATAAGGACTAGTATCTAATGAATAAGTACTAGTATCTAAAGAAAAGGCACTAGTATCTAATGAATAAGTACTAGTATCTATTGAATAAGTACTAGTATCTAATAAATAAGGACTAGTATCTAATGAATAAGTACTAGTATCTGTTGAATAAGTACTAGTATCTAATGAATAAGTACTAGTATCTAATAAATAAGGACTAGTATCTAATGAATAAGTACTAGTATCTAAAGAAAAGGCACTAGTATCTAATGTATAAGTACTAGTATCTATTGAATAAGCACTAGTACCTAAATAATAAGCAATAGTCGCTAATGAATAAGTACTAGTACTTAATGGAATAGATACTAGTATCTAAAAAATAAGTACTAGTAGCATGAAAATAGAGACTAGTAGGTTAAAATGATTAAATGTTAAAACGGCTTGCCATATTCAACAAGGGGACAGTTCTAATATGATGTTTCAATGACAGATAGTTTGCGTTGTTTTGATTTAGGACATGAGAAGTACACGTGCCCGCATAAGAAACAATCCGAAAATGAAAAGAACGAAGGAAATAATGATGAGCAACAGTTCAAAGCGGAAAAAACGAAAGTCAAGGCGAAGAAAAACGGCCCATAGTTGTAAAGGAGGTTATGATTCCATAAGAAAAGACAAATCTAAAGGGGGTTAACGATAAGGTTTCGGCAGGGGAACCCAGCGTTATTCCTCCACCCGAGAAGAGTGCTTCAGATCCAGTTTATTTCATCTCCGCGAGCTGGTGATGAGAACGCTGTAGGCCGAGTGTTTTGAAGGAGGATTGTGATAAATGTTAGCAATAATCGTGATTTTAACGGTAAAAAAAAATGCTACCAGTGAAAAACTGTTAATTGGCTAACAGAAAGTTTCCCTCCTATATACGGTAAATAACCATGATAGATCTAACGGTACATTTAATGTCATTTTACTGTAAAATCTGTTAAATTTACAATTTTTGGAAAAACTCATTGTATAATTTACAGTGAAAAACCGTAAATTGACAGTCCCACAATTCCCTGCGTCACACTTCACATTTGATGTGTTTTTGTTGAAATAACTGTTTCTTCTTAGTTTTCTTAGTTTTTTCTAATCAGTTATGTACATTAGGGTTTTATGTTACATTTAATGTTGTTAAATTAATGTTTATTGCATTTTTAAAAATGTCATGTGTGTTACCATGATGGTGTTTTAGTGTGTGTGAATGACACTGTGCAGTTTCTGTTTATTAATATTAACTCTCTTGCAGAAGAGCTGTTTGTGATGAGCTTTGATTGATCATGTGACTCTCATCACTGCTGTGATTGGTGGTTGTCAGTGTAAGTGTATTACAATGGCACAAAACAGATATTAATACTTCAATAGGTCGGTAAATTAACATTATATCAG
>CM070825.1:41047794-41120294 GCA_036326025.1 Chrosomus eos
ACGGTATCGTCTTAAAAAAATAATTACCAAAGTAAAGAAGATGATTTATCAAAATAGTAGCCGTTAATAGTTTGGGAAAAGACAGTGTTTTGTAGATATCACCTGCTGTATTAAGATATTATGACATCCTTAAATACCGGATCTTTAAATGTAAATGGATGTCGTAATAAAGAAAAGAGAAGTGCACTTTTCAAATTTTTGGCTTTTAAAAAGTCAAGTGTGATATTTTTACAAGAAACACACACAGATGTATTTAACCAGGCAGAATGGCTAAGTGAATGGAAAGGACAGGCTTTTCTTAGCCATGGTTCCAGTGTAAGTGCTGGAGTTGCTGTTCTCATATCAGAAAGTGTTCAGGGTAATGCTTCCAATATGATAGAAATTATTCCTGGAAGAATGCAGCGGGTGGATATTATTTTGCAAGGCTTGTCTTTTTCCTTTATTAATGTATATGCTCCTAATGTCGGGTATGAACGAGTCTTATTCTTTAAGAAATTACAGGATGCAATGATTAATATTCCTCGTGAGAACTTGATTATTGTGGCTGGAGATTTTAATTGTACTCTTGATCATACAGTTGATAGGAATCATGACGAACCGCATCCTAATTCTGCTGAAGCTCTTAAGAAAGTAGTAACTTTTTATTCCTTTGTAGATGTGTGGAGAGAATCTTTCCCCAAAATCAGGCAGTACACATGGTTAAAAGTGAATTCCAATATAATATCGGGCGCTAGATTAGATCGAATATATGTTCAGAAATGTCGAAGAGGACATATTTTTGATAGTAAAATTGTTCCTACTCCAATTTCTGATCATTTCTATGTTTCTGTTGTAGTTACAACATCGAGTAATACCTTTAAATCTTATTGGCATTTTAATAACACTCTGTTGCGAGATTGCACCTTTGTACGTCTTTTTGCTTTCTTTTGGAGAGCTTGGAGAGAGAGAAAGACCGAGTTCAAATCCCTAAGTCAGTGGTGGGATATTGGAAAAATCCATATTCAGTCCTTTTGCCAACAGTATGTAAAAAATAATACAAAAGAAATTCAGAAGAAAATCGAACAGTTGGAACAAGATATGATGAGATTGAGTAGCGCCATAAGTGAAAGCAGTGGAACAAGTGTGGATTTGTTTGAACAATATAATTTTCTTCTGAAGAATTTGCATGAAGAAAGGGATCAAGGATCAATGGTACAAAAAAGATTTACTCAGCTTAATAACATGGACTCTTCAACATCATTCTTTTTTTCCTTGGAGAAAAAGGTTTGAGAAAAGAAGTTAATCAGTCATCTAAAATTGTCCGATGGAAGAGAGACAACAGATAAGAGAGAAATTATTTCACAAGTTTTATCCTTTTATGAAGAACTGTATAGTGCTGAACCTTGTAATTCTAAAGTAACAGATTTTTTTCTTACTGGAACTCCAAAATTGAATGATGATGAGAAGACACAACTAGAAAAGCCACTTTCCCTTGAAGAGTTGAGCGAGGCTGCTAAGCAGCAGTCTGTGGGACGATCTCCAGGACTGGACGGACTGACTTCCGAGTTCTACAAGGCTTTGTGGTCATTGATTGGACCAGATCTGCACTCTGTGTTTCTTGAATGTGGAAAATCAAAAATCCTTCCTCTCAGTTGCAGAAGAGCAATAATTACGTTATTGCCAAAGAAAGGAGATCTAGGACTTTTAAAGAACTGGCGCCCTATCTCTCTTTTAGGGATAGATTATAAAATACTTTCGAAGGCATTAACAAACCGCTTGAAAAATGTTATGGCTTCGATAATTTCTAAAGACCAGTCTTATTGTATCCCAAGACGTTCTATTTTCGATAACCTCTTTCTTGTGCGAGACTTGTTGCATTTTACTGAGATTTATGGACTTGATGTGGGCCTTTTATCACTTGACCAGGAGAAGGCGTTCGACAGAGTCGACCACGAATACCTTCTTAATGTCTTATCAGCTTTTGGCTTTGGAGAACAGTTCATCTCATGGATCAAGATACTCTACACAGATGTTTTTAGTATGTTGAAGATCAACGGAACATTAACTAGAACTTTTCCTGTGCGGCGAGGTGTAAGACAAGGATGCAGCCTCTCAGGACTCTTATATGTAATATCCATCGAACCTTTATTGAGAGTTCTAAGAGAAAAGCTACAAGGTGTTTCAGTCCTAAATCCCAACATATCGGAAACTACTGTTGTAAGGCTTATTGCGTATGCTGATGACGTAACGGTCATAATAAGATCTCAAGAAGACATTTTCCAATTGAGCAAGTGTCTGGACTTGTTTCAAAAAGCATCTTCGGCGAAGGTCAATTGGAACAAAACAGAAGCTTTACTCTGTGGTCAGTGGAAGGAAGAAGCTCCACCTCATCTTCCACAACAGTGCCACTGGAACACAGAGGGGTTGAAGATCCTTGGAATCTATTTTGGCACTCAACAGTATATGACAAGGAATTGGGATGGAGTGGTTGAAAAGATATTGGGACGATTGAAAAGATGGAGTTGGATTCAGCCACAGTTATCATGTAGAGGCAGAGTTTTAGTGATAAACAATTTAGCTGCTTCCATGTTGTGGCATCGACTGACTGTTTTAGACCCTCCTGCTGGACTTTTACAGCTACTCCAGAAACATTTTGTGAACTTTTTCTGGGGAGGACATCATTGGGTTCATCCAGGCATACTGAGTTTACCTGTGTTTGAGGGCGGTCAGGGTCTCATTGATCTAACCGCTAAATGGAAGGCTATGAGGTTACAATCAGCTCAAAAGCTGCTGTATAACACTGATCCACAACCATGGATTATGTATGGGTTAGCAGTATTACGAGCAGTTAGTAAAATGGGACTTGATAGACAACTATTTCTTATTTCCAACAATGCAATCAAAGTTTTAGGCATAAATGGATTCTATCAGTCTGTATTGAGAGCATGGAGTATATTTAAGGTGGAAAGAGAGAATCATTTTGGTCTTGAAGAACCACTTTTTCATAATTCATGGCTATGTCATCCGTCTAACTTGCCAACTATTGGAATTAACACTTTTATTTCATCTGGTGTTTTAAAAGTGGCAGATTTAGTTGACACAGAACATTGTACATGGTTTTGTGCACAAGAAATAACCAAACAAATGGGCAGGAAGTCAGAAAGGATAGTGAAGAATGTTTTAAGCAAGTTAAAATTATCTTTTCCTATATCATTTAATAAGTTTCTTGAAGATTATTTTGTCAATGGTTTAAATCAAAGTGTTTTTCCTGAATTATTTGTAACACCATGTAATTGGCAGGATAATGGGGATATGAGACAACTTTTTTCCTTAAAAGAACTTCAACATGTGTCATTTGCAGAAAGCAGTAAGCGACTTTTGTATATAGCCTGCGTGAAGTCAAGATTTTGTGAACAATTTAAAAATAAGACGGATACAAAATGGAGGAGTTATTTATCTGTCCCTGATGTTCAATCACCTTCATGGCATTTGTTTTATAAGAGTCCATTACCAAAACGATCGGGAGATTTACAGTGGCGTATTCTGCACTGCGCATTAGCAACAAAAACATTCTTGTTTAAGTGCAATTTTAGTACATCTTCAGTTTGCAAATTTTGCAATGTGTCGGATACTGCGTTTCACATCTTTTCCGATTGTTACAGAATTGTACCTCTTTTGAATCTCTTAGAAAATATATTTGAAGGCTTCGGTTGGAATTTTTCAAAAACAATATTTATTTTTGGGTTTAAATATATTAAGTCTCAAAGTGAGTCCTGCATTTTTTCCAATTTTTTAATTGGTCAAGCGAAGTTGACTATTTGGAAAGCATATAAACTTGAAAATGAAGATAAAAGAGTTAATATAGTAGGATTGTTCAAAGCTTTGGTAGAATCCAGAGTTAAAATAGAGTATGAATTTTATAAAATGAACAATGATATGTTACTTTTTAAAAAAAAGTGGTGTATAAATGAAAGTTTTATTTTTGTGAATGATGACGACAAATTAGTGTTTTATTGGTATTGTTGAAACTTGAAGGAATCAATATTGAATTTCTAATGTTATTTATTACTTATTGTTATTAGCATTGTTATTAATTACAGAAGTGTGATGACTATTGTATAATATGATAGAAAAATAAAATAAGTGTTGTTGAACGTCTCTCTCTATCTCTCTCTCTCTCTCTCCTCTCTCTCTCTCTCTCTCTCTCTCTCTCTCTCTCTCTCTCTCTCTCTCTCTCTCTCTCTCTCTCTCTCTCACACACAGGGAATCAGAAAGCATGTGATGCAACAGTGAGACATAGAGTCATGTACTGTACTAACTCTGAGCCGCCTCGCTGTCTACAATATAAACAGAGATAGAGATAAAATAGAAAAGCAACGACAAACCATGAACAGCATCAGGAACAACAGAACAGATCTGGAAGAGTTAAACTCTATGCTCCAGAAGAACTGTGATTCCCAATCACTTGTACAGTGGTTTAAATAAAGCAAAAATAATTTACAATTTTTTGGAAGAAACAAACAATTTGCTGAAGTATACAAAAAATCACTGACCAATAAGTTGTTGTATGTTTGTAGTTTACAGTTTTTCTCGATTGCTAAGACACATTTCTTGAAAGCTGCTCTCCTTTTCTCTAAGCTGTGAACACAAAACCCAATTTTCAAGCTACATTCACAAAACCTCAGACTCTTCTTCCAAAACCAAACTTTCACCTCAAAACAGTTCAATCTGTGCTCAAAACTGAACTATGTTGTCAAATCATGCCCCGAGTCAATCAAAATTAAACACACTACTGAACAGTCACTAAACACTACGTAGAAAAATAGAAAACACAATGCTCAGGACATGAAGCTGGAGAAATACATGTTTATTGTTCACTGTAGGCTAAATGCATGTTGCAAAACAAAAAAAAAACTGTGCATTTAGCACTTGTACAAAAAGACAAAACAGAAATCTTGTGCATTTACACATAGCACTTGTACAAACAAACAGAAATCTTATGCGTTTGCCCCTTGTGTACAGTAAGCCCATGTAAAAATAAAGTACAAAAATATACATGGAATACTAGGCCTACGAACAGTTAGACCAACCCTACATTACAATTACAGTACATTGGTACAGTGATGTACTGAAACAAATATTTACTTACAGTATACTGTGGTACAGTATATAGTATGTCACAGTAATTGCTGTCAACATCTCTTCTCTAAATATTCGGATTATGGTGGACACAGTGAATCTACTGATGTTGGGTTGTACCCTTTGTCCAGCCTCCCTCATGCTCATACCATGGAAAAGAACATGGTCAATCACAGTAGCTCTGATTTCATCAGATATTACTGTTCTTTGTCTTCGCTGACCACCTCGACCTTCTCTCACACAAACTCTTCCTCTCAGATTTCTATCCATTCCAGGGCCTCACAAACCAGTGCTCTCCGAACTGGCTTACTGTATATGTTCCCTCACATCATTAGACACAAGTGTGATCAATTTTGAGTTGTTGTGTTCAAGTGGTGACACATGTGCTTTAATTGTGTTTGACTTTTGTCACCAGTGCTCACCATTATGCAGCACGGGTGCATCACAATGAAAATGTGTTGGCATGTTGTGTCTAAACAGGTGAAAAGTGCTTATGGTTTTGCCAAAAGAGTGATTGATTTAATCAGTGGGTTCAGGCAACTGAGCATTTGGTTCAGACAATAGAGTTTAGTGTTTTAGCAATTGAGAAAAACTGTAACATCATGCCAGTGACCCCAGCTTTACAGTACTCATGTTGAGAAAGAAATTAAAAAGGATTCATTTTATCTGAAACAAATATTCTAAAAAATGATCTGGTCTTTTTTAGTTATTAATATTGTCATAAAAGTCAACAGACAAATAAAAACAGACAGAACGATATATATATCATTCTGAGTCTGAAATTCGCATCGGAAATTTTCGCACATTAAAAAATAAATACGACCTCACGTTATGTCAATCACGCTTGCACACTGCCTCCGAAACAATTCAGAGCCACTGAATCACGAATACGAAAGAACGCATACGAAAATTTCTGACTCGGTGTGCAATGGCCTTAAGATTCAACCCAGCATCACCGTGTCTTCTCCACGATGTGTGCAACAAGAGTGTGTTCAACTAACACATTTTACAGTTGAAAAATGTTTTTTTTTTTTTTTTTTGCTCATGTCTTCTCTCACAGGGCATCATGTGACCCACGACTCCCGCTGGGGCCGCCTCAGAAGAATTGAGCATGACGACCGCTGACTCTGGGTTGAGATCCATAACCCTTGATATGAGCCATAACAATAGTCATGCTTGCCTGAACACACACACACACACACACACACACACACACACACCACTGACTGACAATACTTCTTCCTGGAGCGAGACAGACTGAGAATGACAGACAGGTTTTGCGTATGTTTGTTTTGTTTACCAGTAAAAGTTTGTTGAAGAGGAAAATGAGTCACTCCTCGCTTGACTGTACCTTCAAACGCCTCAAACTCTCACCGCCTGAAAGATAGCAGTGCATCTCGCGCTCCCCCGAACACCCCCTGCCCTCCAAACAACCCTCTCTGATGCACAGATCATTATTATTGATGCAGACACGCAGAGACACGCCAGGTAACGCAGATTAATAAACACTAATATATGGTGGGAAATAATTACGCCTTCAGAAAAAATAACAGGTCGACTGTTTTACTGTTTACTAAAGACTCATTATCATGACACTGTTTATGGAAGAGAATTGAACAGATTTTATTTTAACAATAAACAATACTTCTACAGCATTTATTAATCTAAGTCAAGTCACCTCTATTTATATAGCGCTTTTACAATACAGATTGTTTCAAAGCAGCTTTACTGAAATAACAGGAAAATAATGCAAAAAAGTTTGTGTCTAGAAGAAAATAACGTCAAAGTCCAGTGATGTTTCATTTTTGTTGTAAAAAAGTTGTTATATATATATATCCGTTCTGGAGATTGTTAAATATTGTTGAATATTAAATTAAATGTTACATTTTTTGTCCCCAACTAAGCAAGCCAAAAGTCAATCAACAAAGGTGAAAAAAGTTAGTAAAAGTGTTACATGTGCAAACACATTTTTTTAAAGGGGTCATGAACTGCAGTGTTTTATTGTTTTATAATGTTTCCTGTGGTGCACTTATAATGTTAGCATCATTTTTACATAAAAAATTTGTCATAATTTAAAACTTCAGTGTAAACACCCACTGCCGTGATTGGCTGTGAGACTTCAGTGTAAACGCCCACTGCTGTGACTGGCTGTGAGACTTCGGTGTAAACACCCACTGCTGTGATTGGCTGTGAGACTTCAGTGTAAACGCCCACTGCTGTGATTGGCTGTGAGACCAGTGTAAACGCCCACTGCTGTGATTGGCTGCTGTGAGACTTCAGTGTAAACGCCCACTGCTGTGATTGGCTGCTGTGAGACTTCAGTGTAAACACCCACTGCTGTGATTGGCTGTGAGACTTCAGTGTAAACGCCCACTGCTGTGATTGGCTGCTGTGAGACTTCAGTGTAAACGCCCACTGCTGTGATTGGCTGCTGTGAGACTTCAGTGTAAACGCCCACTGCTGTGATTGGCTGCTGTGAGACTTCAGTGTAAACACCCACTGCTGTAATTGGCTGTGAGACTTCAGTGTAAACGCCCACTGCTGTGATTGGCTGCTGTGAGACTTCAGTGTAAACGCCCACTGCTGTGATTGGCTGCTGTGAGACTTCAGTGTAAACGCCCACTGCTGTGATTGGCTGCTGTGAGACTTCAGTGTAAACGCCCACTGCTGTGATTGGCTGCTGTGAGACTTCAGTGTAAACGCCCACTGCTGTGATTGGCTGCTGTGAGACTTCAGTGTAAACGCCCACTGCTGTGATTGGCTGTGAGACTTGTGTAAACGCCCACTGCTGTGATTGGCTGTGAGACTTCAGTGTAAACGCCCACTGCTGTGATTGGCTGCTGTGAGACTTCAGTGTAAACGCCCACTGCTGTGATTGGCTGCTGTGAGACTTCAGTGTAAACGCCCACTGCTGTGATTGGCTGTGAGACTTCAGTGTAAACACCCACTGCTGTGACTGGCTGTGAGACTTCGGTGTAAACACCCACTGCTGTGATTGGCTGTGAGACTTCAGTGTAAACGCCCACTGCTGTGATTGGCTGTGAGACCAGTGTAAACGCCCACTGCTGTGATTGGCTGCTGTGAGACTTCAGTGTAAACGCCCACTGCTGTGATTGGCTGCTGTGAGACTTCAGTGTAAACACCCACTGCTGTGATTGGCTGTGAGACTTCAGTGTAAACGCCCACTGCTGTGATTGGCTGCTGTGAGACTTCAGTGTAAACGCCCACTGCTGTGATTGGCTGCTGTGCGACTTCAGTGTAAACGCCCACTGCTGTGATTGGCTGCTGTGAGACTTCAGTGTAAACGCCCACTGCTGTGATTGGCTGCTGTGAGACTTCAGTGTAAACGCCCACTGCTGTGATTGGCTGCTGTGAGACTTCAGTGTAAACGCCCACTGTTGTGATTGGCTGCTGTGAGACTTCAGTGTAAACACCCACTGCTGTGATTGGCTGTGAGACTTCAGTGTAAACGCCCACTGCTGTGATTGGCTGTGAGACTTCAGTGTAAACGCCCACTGCTGTGATTGGCTGCTGTGAGACTTCAGTGTAAACACCCACTGCTGTGATTGGCTGCTGTGAGACTTCGGTGTAAACACCCACTGCTGTGATTGGCTGCTGTGAGACTTCAGTGTAAACGCCCACTGCTGTGATTGGCTGCTGTGAGACTTCAGTGTAAACGCCCACTGCTGTGATTGGCTGCTGTGAGACTTCAGTGTAAACGCCCACTGCTGTGATTGGCTGCTGTGAGACTTCAGTGTAAACGCCCACTGCTGTGATTGGCTGCTGTGGAGACTTCAGTGTAAACGCCCACTGCTGTGATTGGCTGTGAGACTTGTGTAAACGCCCACTGCTGTGATTGGCTGTGAGACTTCAGTGTAAACGCCCACTGCTGTGATTGGCTGCTGTGAGACTTCAGTGTAAACGCCCACTGCTGTGATTGGCTGCTGTGAGACTTCAGTGTAAACGCCCACTGCTGTGATTGGCTGTGAGACCAGTGTAAACGCCCACTGCTGTGATTGGCTGCTGTGAGACTTCAGTGTAAACGCCCACTGCTGTGATTGGCTGCTGTGAGACTTCAGTGTAAACACCCACTGCTGTGATTGGCTGTGAGACTTCAGTGTAAACGCCCACTGCTGTGATTGGCTGCTGTGAGACTTCAGTGTAAACGCCCACTGCTGTGATTGGCTGCTGTGCGACTTCAGTGTAAACGCCCACTGCTGTGATTGGCTGCTGTGAGACTTCAGTGTAAACGCCCACTGCTGTGATTGGCTGCTGTGAGACTTCAGTGTAAACGCCCACTGCTGTGATTGGCTGCTGTGAGACTTCAGTGTAAACGCCCACTGTTGTGATTGGCTGCTGTGAGACTTCAGTGTAAACACCCACTGCTGTGATTGGCTGTGAGACTTCAGTGTAAACGCCCACTGCTGTGATTGGCTGTGAGACTTCAGTGTAAACGCCCACTGCTGTGATTGGCTGCTGTGAGACTTCAGTGTAAACACCCACTGCTGTGATTGGCTGCTGTGAGACTTCGGTGTAAACACCCACTGCTGTGATTGGCTGCTGTGAGACTTCAGTGTAAACGCCCACTGCTGTGATTGGCTGCTGTGAGACTTCAGTGTAAACGCCCACTGCTGTGATTGGCTGCTGTGAGACTTCAGTGTAAACGCCCACTGCTGTGATTGGCTGCTGTGAGACTTCAGTGTAAACGCCCACTGCTGTGATTGGCTGCTGTGAGACTTCAGTGTAAACGCCCACTGCTGTGATTGGCTGTGAGACTTGTGTAAACGCCCACTGCTGTGATTGGCTGTGAGACTTCAGTGTAAACGCCCACTGCTGTGATTGGCTGCTGTGAGACTTCAGTGTAAACGCCCACTGCTGTGATTGGCTGCTGTGAGACTTCAGTGTAAACGCCCACTGCTGTGATTGGCTGTGAGACTTCAGTGTAAACGCCCACTGCTGTGATTGGCTAACATTTTTACATATGAAAAAGCTAAGTGTAACGTGGAATTCTCTTGAAAACTTTCAGCATTTTTTTTACTATTACAGTTCTCAAGGTTTACTAATTGTGAAAAGCGTTGATTATAGCATTATATTTAGATCTATAGCATTATATTTAGATGGTGGCATGAAAGGTTGCAGAGATGAGCATGTAGCCGATCAGACATGTTCAGCACATGAATGCAGTGATCTCATCATTGCAACTCGATTTCTGCACATAACGAATGCTTTCATCATAACTAACAGTGACAACGCAATGTAAATAAGAGATTTGTTAAGAGTCCAAAACACTGTTTGATTGACAGTTCCAGCGATTGTAAAGAGAGTGTTCTTTGATCACTTTCTTTATATAATTTAAATCACAGTTTAAATAACAGACTATTTTCATGCCACTAAGAGAAAGAAAATGAGACCGTTTAGTCGTTGATTTGATTATTGACACATAGACAAAGAACATCGGACTTTAGCCTACACAAATCTTTACATATCAGAAATCACAGATCAGGCATTATAATGAACACCGTTACTTACATGTTTTGGCGTTACTGTCGAGTTCATATAAAAAATCTCTGATTGCAAAGCCTGCGCTGAAATTGTGACTGATTTACCAAAGAATCCAGTGAAATGTGCCGAATACAAACAAATAATGCTCTACTGAGACAGTCACACTGTTGACAAATAGCATTAGGAAATGTTATATAGTCCAGTGATCTTGTTTTGCTCGTCATCTCACTAACACGCCAGTGGGCGGGGCCAAAGTTGCACCGGTGAAGTAGGCGTTTATCTTATTCTGCAGAGGCGGACTTTCACCTACTCAAACTTACAGGATATTCTTATAGTATGATGACCTCTTACATGTCAAAAGCTCAAGGAAAATGTTATCTCTCAATTCATGACCCCTTTAATCAAAAGTAAAATTACCTAATGCATTCATTAATTAACATATTACACTAGAATATTGACAAGCTCAAAGCATCAGATAAACCGAATCCCACTAAACTTCTATTGGGATATGTTAATGAGGGACACGGCCATTTTATAGAACGACCCAGGTAATATAAGATCTCCTGACTCTCATTATTGGTTTCTACTTCAGTCCTTCCAGCTCTATCAATCTCCATCGTCCTGCACTTATTTCCCATGGTGCACATCCCTCAATATTCAATAGCTAGCATTCTGCCACACCAGGATGAAGCCGTTCTCTTACTTTCCTCTCACATCTTGCCCTGAAGACAGACCTTTGCGGTAAAGAAAGGAAACTGTTCGGGTTTGCGTACGTGAATGACAGGAGAGCTGCGGGGAATCTGTTCGGCCGTCCGCACTCGTGTACTGATCTGGGATCAGTGTAGCGTATTCTGCCATGATTAATGCTGGAGCTGCTTTTATCCACACTGGGCTGTAAGAGTTGTCAAACGTAAAGGTCACTCCCAGTCAGAACGGAAAAGCCCATGAAAAGATAAAATAACAGTTTTATGCTATAATATGAAACATTATCCTAGAGTAAAGGTGAGGAAACACCTTAAATATTCCAAGCCATATTTCAACTCCAAATAATTTCATTATAACAGATGTTTTGGCAGTGGCCATTTTTCTTAACATATTAACTTCTGCTCTCATTCTTCACTTGGAATTCTGCAGTCAAACAACAGTTGAATTTACACTCTAAAAAATGCTGGGTTGTTTTAACTCAAATTTGGGTCAAAAATGGACAAACCCAACTGTTGGGTTAGGTTTTTAAGTTACATTTGTAACCCAACGGTTGGGGTTGTCCATATTTGACCCAAATTTGGGTAACAACCCAGCTTTTTTTAGAGTGTAACATAAGAAACTTTGAATTGCATTCTGGAACAGATGGTTTCGCTCTATGCAGGAGTAAAAACCTGTGAAAAAGTAATTTAAAGTAACACTAAGGATTTTTCCTCTTCGGTCGCCCTACTGGTTGGAAACGAAATTGTCCATTGCCGCTGTCGTAAATAATCTAGCCTACCGTCGCACGCACGCTCGTTGTTTACCCAGCACCGGCTTCAGAATGAACGATGTCCACAGACAAGGTAGAGTATGTTACATGATTTCATGAAAGGATGATGTATTGTGACATCAGAAACGAAGAAAAACGAAATAATGACTATTGTAGCGCTTGACGTAAAGCAGTCGAATTGTGTAGTTCTTTTTGTGGTCGGGTTCCTACCCGAACCCTGAAGTTACATAGTGCCAGTAAAAGCGATACAGACCCCGTCAGACTATGGCAGACGTGTCATTTAACTTATTTTAAGTCGATGTACCATCACAAGGGTCTTGGAAATATATTATGAAGGTTGAAAATTGTTACTTAGTGTTACTTTAACAGTTGTTCTAGCTTACTTTGCACTCAGTACCTCAAACAAAAACTCTTTGACAACACTAACATGGCAAATCCATTGACTAGTTCTTTCTCAAAAGTCCTTGTTCAACCTGGTACCTTGTAAACGATCAAACTTGATTTCCAATCAAACTGGAAATGCAGATTTTTGTGTTTAATCTGCATCAGGCGGTCAGCGGTTTGAGGCTGAGATGATCTGTAACAAAACAATATGACTTTTATTTATGAAACTAGAGGGTTTGATGTGTTTTCAACATGATATTCATATATAATCATATCCAAATTATAGTTCAAATGGTAATTCAACCGAGACAGAGAGAGAGAGAGAGAGAGAAAGCTGTGTTTAAATCAATACACTGATTAAAGTATCTTTCTCATCTGAATGTCTGCAACTTTTGATGCTGCTTGAAAGACAATTCAATTCAATTTTCCATTCAAAGAGCAATTCCTGACGTGCACGGCAAGTTATTGGCGTGTCGAAGGCGGAGGCTTACAGACATCTCATCTGTGTGTCACTCATATCTGAGCTCAGTATTCACTGATGTGGAAATGCATATGACCTGTCGGCTTCATCAATACCACAGCCAGAGCAAACCGGCCTGAAACACTCATACCTTTCTTAATGAAGCTATTCAGTCAGGCACAAATCAGATCGGTTCACAATATCTGCTCTGAGAATCAATCCCATTGGCCGATAACTCCACTGAATGCTGATTGGATCAATCGACTCAGAAGAGAGAGATGTTGAACGTGTCTGTTTGAGCTATGGCGGCATAAAACTCAAGACTCAAAGCAAACAAAACAAGATAAAACAAAACAGATGATTTACAATGTCATTTGTCAACAGTTTTTGTTTGGTTGACATTTGTTTGGTTCAACATTAAGATTTCCTTTCATTGACTGTCCCGAAACAACCGAACTATACAGCTTCAGTATTTTAAAATAATTAGCAAATTGCTGAGGGATCAGGAATAGGAAGTTAACTATACAGAGAACCACATTATGCATAATTCAGACAATGTGACCTTGAGAGCCTTAAGGGAAAACAGGGGTCGTTTCCCATCCAAATTAATGTTCTTCTGTGATTTATTCTTCACTACAAGTTAGAGGGCAAGAGTCACTAATGAATTTAATTCAGGGGGTTTTTACTCTTGAACCAAAATCATCTAAAATGGGAAGCAAGTATAAAAGACATTATATGCCAGTGGTGACAGTTCAAAAATGGGGAAAATGCCTGTAACTCAAGTAGTATTAAAGATATTGTAATGTCTTTTATATTCTGGTTCTTAACGTTTTCTTCTGGTCTCTTCATTTTTAAGGCCCATTATGATTCAGTTCCAGGGATATTGGGATCTCAATGTGGCTCCATGAGTAAATGGTTACATTTTAGTGGTCGAAAACCAAAAGGCTCTTTTCCTCATTTATGTATTTCTTTCACCAGAAAAACAAAAAAAATCTAAAATCAACCTTTATAGTCAAGGACCTCTAAAGCTGAGCTTAGACTTTATTTCACAAAAGTGACTGGATTTAAACATTTATGGGCAGAAACTCAGATGAAGACACACACACACACACACACACACACACACACACACACACACACACGCACAGAGAGGAGAGGAGAGAGAGAGAGAGAGAGAGAGAGAGAGAGAGAGAGAGAGAGAGAGAGAGAGAGAGAGAGAGAGAGAGAGAGAGAGAGAGAGAGAGAGAGAGAGAGATAATAACATTGAGTTGCCTTGGCTTGTGTTTAACATAAATATTTCCATAACAGACAACCGAAATCACAACAGCAGAGTGTGTGTGTGTGTGTGTGTGTGTGTGTGTGTGTGTGTGTGGTGTGTGTGTGTGTGTGTGTGTGTGTGTGTGGTGTGTGTGTGTGTGTGTGTGTGTGTGTGTGTGTGTGTGTGTGTGTGTGTGTGTGTGTGTGTGTGTGTGTGTGTGTTGTGTGTGTGTGTGAGAGAGAGAGATAATAACATTGAGTTGCCTTGGCTTGTGTTTAACATAAATATTTCCATAACAGACAACCGAAATCACAACAGCAGAGTGTGTGTGTGTGTGTGTGTGTGTGTGTGTGTGTGTGTGTGTGTGTGTGTGTGTGTGTGTGTGTGTGTGTGTGTGTGTGTGTGTGTGTGTGTGTGTGTGTGTGTGTGTGTGTGTGTGTGTGTGTGTGTGTGAGAGAGAGAGATAATAACATTGAGTTGCCTTGGCTTGTGTTTAACATAAATATTTCCATAACAGACAACCGAAATCACAACAGCAGAGTGTGTGTGTGTGTGTGTGTGTGTGTGTGTGTGTGTGTGTGTGTGTGTGTGTGTGTGTGTGTGTGTGTGTGTGTGTGTGTGTGTGTGTGTGTGTGTGTGTGTGTGTGTGTGTGTGTGTGTGCGTGAGAGAGAGAGATAATAACATTGAGTTGCCTTGGCTTGTGTTTAACATAAATATTTCCATAACAGACAACCGAAATCACAACAGCAGAGTGTGTGTGTGTGTGTGTGTGTGTGTGTGTGTGTGTGTGTGTGTGTGTGTGTGGTGCGTACGTGCGTGCGTGCGTGCGTGCGTGCGTGCGTGTGTGTGCGCGTGTAATAATTCCTTAATTCTGATACGGTTCGTCCGCTATGTCCTTCAGGATGTGAGAGATCACTCTGACAGTGAATGTGGATCTGATGTTTAATTAAAGCCGCACAGCTTCAGGAACATGCTGACTTTGGGAAACAAAGACATTTCACAGTCCTGCTGAGTTTCCTTCATATTTATCACGTCTCTTGGAGAAAAACAAACCCTGCGCTTGTATTTCAGAGGGGGAAATCCTAACATGTGGAGATTAATCTGAGAAGCAGCCCTGAATTCATAAACAGAAATGTTCTACCTCATTAAATAAATAAAGAAACATCTAGTCTTTCTGGTGGAGAAAGCGGGACAGTTACATGCTAATTTCACATTCAAATCAAACTAAATAAAACTGAAGCACTGCAAAATGTAAATGTTAAAGGAATAGCACCAGAAATGTATACTTTATAATTTATTCATCTTCACCTTAATGGGGACTTTGTGTGAAGAACAGGAAAAAAGAAAATAAATTAAATTATTCTGCCATAACTCTTGCAAAATTGCCTCAATGTGGTTTATGCATCATATTTAAATGCATTTGTCTAACATTTTTAAAAAATGTTTCTAATTGTTATAGAATGTTCAACATTCAAAATTAACATTCCTATAATGTTTGAAGAATGATCAAATGGAATGTTACCTTAGCATTCACATAACTAAGAAAAAAATTCAGAGTTTTTTGCAACGGTTCTACATATTTTCCTTAGCTAGAAAACTTTTGTTTTTAGACCTGGACAGTCCAAATCCCCATTCATGTCAATTGTACTGAAAAGTGCAGCATGAACATTCAGCTAAACATCTTTTTACATGGAAGAAAGAAAGTCATACAGATTTGGAACAATGTGGGATGAAATAAGTCTTATGTTTGGATTAATTATTTTTCGAAAACCATTAATAACCTCTTATTTCATTAAAATAACTTTTAGAAAGCTTAACTGGCATTCTGAAATGTCTTCACACAACCACCACCGGTGAGCTCTGAAAAGGGATTTTCTGCAGCATTACAAAACAGCGAGTACTCGCTAATTAAATCATTCAAAGAAATGAAGTCCACGTGCCTGTGGGAGGAATCGTGTGTGAGAAAGAGAACTGCACAGAGGTGAAGGTTGGACGGTGGAGAAAAGCTTCTGCTTTCATCTAAAGCAGTAAGTCTGAAGTCCAGAGAGTAGCTCTATGATTATGTGCTTTTAAATGGACCTGGTTCTGTGGCCCTGTTTCTCCTCATTGATCATATAAAACAGAAAGACCTTTCAGAACAGCAAAGGAATCAGCACACACAGCTGTTTGAAACGTTTATTCTGATTAATGGCCCCCTGAAATCCCAAAGCCCGTCCCATAAATCCCATGAAAGCCAATGATAATGGGAGCTACAGCTCGACAGAGCGAGAACGAGTATGCATAAAATATGCATAAGTCTGTTACCTTAAGTTGGTTATAGTATGATTAATTCAGGCAGGAGATATTAGGATAGTGGTTTAGGGTTAGACAAGAATTGTTTTAAAGGAATGAGTTGACCAGTTTCCCAAAAGCCACCTGCGTTGAGCACTGAATGACTTTGCTTTATTCTCTCGAACACTCTCTATCTGCTATGAATGAAAATCACATTAATCCAATCAGTGGAAGATTAATGTGCTTTCCGCCTCCTGAATCAAAACCGGATCCCTGTATTTCCTGAAACGATGCATGAATTATCATGTGAAATAACATGCAGCTTTAACAATTATTTAGTCAAAACCTTAATACAAATAGTTAGCGTGTTTAAGTCACTCATCACTAGTACTAGTCCTTCTGGAGGTGTGATCAAACCTCTAACCATAAGTATTAAGTATAAAAGTTGAGAGTGTGCATCTTAGCAAACTCCTTTGTAATGTGCTTAAAAACATTCAAAAAACTTGGCAACCATAGAAACCAGCAAAAGTAACCTAGCAACAGCATAGTAACACTCAAGAAATAACCCAAAACACCCTAGAAACTGCACTCCAATGGTTCGAGTCTCAGGTATGACGTTCAGGGTGTCATGGAGGGATGAGGCTTCGAAGACCCAACATCTAGATACTGGAGTGCCTCAGGGCTCAGTGCTGGGACCGCTTCTCTTCTCCATCTACATGTCATCACTAGGATCAGTCCTTCAGAAACATGGTTTTTCCTATCACTTCTATGCTGATGACACATGACTCTACCTCTCAGTCCAACAAGATGATCTGACGGTAGCTAATCGCATCTCATTTCAGACATTTCTGGCTGGATGAAGGACCACCACCTTAAACTAAACCTTGAGAAGACAGAAATTCTTGTAGTCTCAGCCAACCCAACACTTCATCACAACTTCTCCATTCAGCTTGTCAGTTCATCAAGGACAGCCAGGAACCTTGGAGTTGTGATTGATGATCCGTTGAACTTCACAGACCGCATTACTAGAACTGCCGTTCATGCCGATTTGCCTTAAACAACATTAGGAGGATCAGGCCCTTCTTATCGAGCTACACAACTCCTTGTCCAAGCACTTGTTCTATCCCGACTGGACTATTGTAATGCTCTCTTGGCAGGGCTTTCAGCATCACTGTCAAACCTATGCAACTGAGCCAGAATACAGCAGTGAGAGTGTCTTTAATGAGCCGAAGAGACGCACGTCACACCTCTCCTCATAAACTTGCACTGGTTGCCAATTGCCACTCGCATTCAAGGCACTGATGTTTGCCTACAGAAAAAACGCTGGCTCTGCACCTCTATACCTAAACTCATTACTCCAGACATATGTGCCATCAGAAGCTTGAGTTCTGCAAGTGAACGGTACCTTGTGGTGTCATTGTGGTGATGCACACAATCACTTTCCCAGATATTTCCTGCTGGTAGAATGATCTGCCTAACTCAACCCAAGCTGCTGTGTCTTTAGCCACTTTCAAGAAACTGCTGAAAACACATCTTTTGGCAACACTTGACCCATTTATACTAACACTTATCCTATACAAGTATCCATTTAAAAAATCTTGCTACATGTACTGTGCTGCCCTATTGTTGGTTTGATTGCTTCTATTGTTCTCCTCATTTGTAAATCATTTTGAATAAAAGTGTCTGCTAAATGATTAAATATAAATGTGCATTGTATTGTGCTTAAAAACACTATTAGCAACAACAAAGCAACACCAAAGAAACCACCCCAAACACCCTAGCAACAGCATAGCAAAATGCTTAAAAAACATTCAGAACACTTTAGCAACCAATTGGAAACACCATAGAAACCACCCAAAACACCCTATAAACTGCAAAGAAAAGTGCTTAAAACATTCAGAGCAGAACACCTTAGCAACTTTCAGCAACATACTAATAATGAAATAGAACACTTAAAAAACCAGCATGAACCAAAACACTCTATAGCAAACTATTAAATAAGCAACACATAGCACATATATCAAAATGTCATAATCTATCCCTCATTAAGCAAAACCATAGCAACCCCCAAGAAAAACTTAAAATATCTTAGCAACAACATAGCAACCCCCTAGAAACCACCCGAAACAAATTAAACTCAGAACTTAACAACCCTAATATTAAGCAACACATACTATTAATAACTTAACAATATCTTAAATCTAACAACATAGCAACCCCCATAAG
The DNA here is from genome assembly GCA_036326025.1 of Chrosomus eos. Classification (NCBI taxonomy): domain Eukaryota; kingdom Metazoa; phylum Chordata; class Actinopteri; order Cypriniformes; family Leuciscidae; genus Chrosomus; species Chrosomus eos. The sequence goes on from CM070825.1 coordinate 41,066,489, forward strand.
AAAACTACACCCCAAAACACCCAAACATTCTAATAACTATATAGCAACATACTATAAAACTTAAAATATCTTAGCAAAAACATAGCAACCTTCAAGAAAAACTTAAAATATCTTAGCAACAACATAGCAACCCCCTAGAAACCACCCAAAACACCTATTATCTGCAAAGCAAAATGCTTAAAACATTCAGAACATCTTAGCAACCAAACGACCCAAACACCCTAGCAACATGTTTTAAAAAGTTAAAATATCTTAGCAACAACATAGCAACCCCCTCGAAACTACTTAAAACACCATATGAACTTCAAAGAAAAGTGCTTAAAACATTCAGATCAGAACACATTAGCAACCACTTGGTAACACAATAGAAACACCCAAACACTCTAGCAACTGCTTAGCCACATGCTTTAAAACATTAAAATACCTTCAGCAACAACATAGCAACCCCTAGAAACCACTTAAAACTCCCTAAAAAATACAAAGCAACTTAAAACATTTAGATTAGAACACCTTAGCAACCACTTAACACAATAGTAGAAGCCACCCATATACCCTAGCAACATGCTTGACACTCTAGCAACCATAAAGTAATGCCCTGGCAACCACTCACAACACCACAGCATGAATGTGCTTTTGCAACGTTTGCATGGACAAATGCAATTCAAAATGTATTCATAAAATGTGTATTTTCGATAAAATCACAACGCCTTTGCTTTAAACAGGACACATTAAAGTTACACAAAATTCAGGTTCATGTTCTGACTGTTCTCTCTCCAGACCAACAGTAAATGTCAAGCCTCATTATGCTGAAGCTGTGGGCACTTCATAAACCTATCTACAGAGAATCTGACTAGAATTTAAAGATCTTAAAGCTCAAGAGGGCATTATTGCCAAAGCAAATATTAAAAGCTCAGCCAAGCAGGAGTGTCTGGAAAGAAACATCATCTGCTTTAAATGCTTATCTCATGTCTCAGTTTAATGCTATATCACTAAAAGTCTGAAGTTTGACTTTATGATCTGTATAGTGACCACAAAAAACAACTAGAAACAATTAATGTGTGACGTAAAAAACGTTTTTTTCTTGTTGAATTATACTGCTACTTGTTGGAAAAAAAATCACAACACACTCACAACACACACACACACCACACACACAAACCCTGACCAAAAACATCATCAATTTTTCAGATATTGAGGTCATATTTTTATGACTGTTGATGATAAAGTTTGCACTGCTGTATGTTCGTCTTTTAAATAACAGAGCCCTTAAATCAGCAGAGATTTGCTTTATAGAACTGAGAGAAACTCCCTCTCTCCTCTTTCTGTGGGGGTTTTCATCAGGTTCATCATAACACAGCCAATGGTGGCAGAGATCCAGAGATATTCGGTTGTGCATGAGGAAGCATATCCATCTGAATGCAAAGTAAATTGAACTCAAACTGACTGTAATTTCACATTCCTGGTGTCAAATCTCAGCGCTGCCCTATTTTTCTCTCCTCGAGAAAGATTCCATGCCATATCATACCCGACATAGAGATATTACTGCAATAACGACACGATTCCCTGGCATCAGAGTGTGCTTTCAAAAGGGTTTTGTGTAGCGTGTCATTTCTGTGAACTTATTCAATGAAACACATCCAGCAAGGCATTCTAGACTCCCTCACAAGCTCACAGATGAACAATGGATTTCTAGAGCAGCATATCTTAGATGGTCCAGATGACAGAGTCACAAATAGACACAGTCTGTAAAAAAATATGGACAAAGCGTCTGTGACGTCACCCATAGACTTTCTGAAGAACGGTTTTGAGGCCGTTTATGGGGGGTATGGGCGGCGCCATCTTGGAAAATCTTTTCAGAAAGGATACAGAGGTGGTGTTATGTGTTGGGTCAGATCATGGCCGAGACGTCAGGAATCCCACTCGGCGCAGCCCGTTATCAGCTGTCAATCACGCTTTCAATCAAAGTTAACCACGTCCTTATTTGTCATACATTTTATATAGTAAATCAGTATATAAGTACGATCTAAACTAACGAGTTAGAAAAAAATTCACCCCCTCAAAGTTGTCAGGCACTCGGAACCTATCGAAAAATACGATAAAAGTCCATGGGACCAACCTGTAAAAACATGAATTTATGCTGTGAAAACGACATTTTAACATGGGGTCTATGGACATTTGCTCCCTTTTGGGACCGGCCCCTAGCGGATTTTACATGTATTGCAGTTTTTCACACTTCCGGGTAGGCTTCATTTTTCAGATTAGAATGTTGCCGCTTGATATACACGTGTACACTGATGAGCCAAAACATTATGACCACCTGTCGAATATACTGCTGCTCCGTGTGCTGCCAAAACAGCGCCGACCCGCCGAGGTATAAACTCTACAAGAGCCCTGAAGGAGTCCTGTGGTCTCCGGCACCAAGACTTTAGCAGCAGATCCTTCAAGACCTGCAGGTTGAGAGGTGGAGCCGCCGAGGATTGAACTTGTCGGTCCAGCACGTCCTACAGACGCTCAGTTGAATTGAGATCTGGGGAGATTGTAGTCAAGCTCGCATCAGTAAGTGTGTTTCCATCCAACGGCTTTAAAGCGAATAAAAACCTGTGTGTAATGACGTCACATGCTGTTTTGCGATCAAATTGGTATGTCAAATTGATTTGAGTCATTTTAAGGTGTTTCCATTCATTTTTGCACAACATTCAAGCAAACATTTGCGAACAAAGTTTTGCTAGACAAAATGGATCGCGCCGTAATAACGTTTCCATCAGCGTTTATCGCATAAGCCGTATATCCATCAAGATAAAATCCCATGAGACCGAACGCATTTCATTTGAGTCGATATTCATGAAATTCAATCAAATTTTACTGTTTCCATAAGGCATTTTTCATTCGATATCACTTAATGCGGATAAAAACGTGTGGATAGAAACATAGCTCGTGACTCTCAGCTGATCCACATCTACCTATAGGACGCCTATCACTGTATACATAAATAAGCTCCTTCAGTGTTATCAGCCGCTATCGCGTTTCTCAGGAGATGATTACCCTCCTCCCTCCCCAGCTCCACCTCTCTCAGTCAGGATCTGGCATTCTGATTCCCCTTTGAATCAAACTAAATTCTCGATTTATGTTGTACATTAGCGCTTTCACACTAGCACTTTTGGTGCACACCCGAGTTCGAATGACGTCAGAGTTCGGTTCATTTGGATGATGTGAGCGCTGTCTTACGAACTCGGGTGCGCACCCGCGAACCGTACTCGAGTCTGCTTAAAAAGGGTGGTCTGGGGTACGGTTCATGTGAACTCCAGTATGATGAACGCAATCGTACCAAATCGCGGAAGTGAACCGCTATTGATGACTAATAATATTAGAAATATTATTTATTTTAGACAATAAAGCATTACATGATCTCTTCTATAAACAAGAACGTAGTTAAACTCTGTAGTTAATTTAATTAAACTACATTTATATATTATAATATCAGTACATATTATTTTACATTTTATCGTGTGTGTGTGTGTGTGTGTGTGTGTGTGTGTGTGTGTGTGTGTGTGTGTGTGTGTGTGTGTGTGTGTGTGTGTGTATACACTTGATAAAGCGGGATTGACGCACTGCAAAAATTAATAATATGTGGCCTTGTTAGGAGACGATCAACAATATCAATATTCTCTTAAATATTCAATATAAATATTAACTCTAACTCTTAAATATTCACCCTTAAAACAATATACTATAAAAACAACCTGCATTAAATATTGGGACTATTTGGGTTTGATTTGAATCCCTCAATGAGCAATGTCTAACTAGCTCTTTATTAACATCCTGTTCATTTCCTTGTCACTGTGTAAATAATAGAGGTTTAATTAAACGAAGTGTCTGAGTTTTACCAAAACAGAAATCTGAATGTCTGATAAACCCTTCTACAGAATCACTTTAATTAATTTCAACACGAGCAGATTGATTTTCAGAAGGTGTGGCAGAACAGCAATGACCCAGAGCAAACTGCAGAAAAATAGCAAAGTCTATATAAGTATATATAAAGTATATATCAGTTTTGCATTATTCTAGAATGCGACTATAGATAGTGTGTGTGTGTGTGTGTGTGTGTGTGTGTGTGTGTTGTGTGTGTGTGTGTGTGTGTGTGTGTGTGTGTGTGTGTGTGTGTGTGTGTGTGTGTGTGTGTGTGTGTGTGTACAAATGTCACCTAAAATCAGTTAGATTCAATCACTCATTAATGGTAATGACATCATATCACCGTCATCATCATCAGCCTTTCATAACCCATATATGCAGCACTTTTAAATCCTTCAGCATGATTAGAAAACTCATTTTCGGGGATCTGCCATAGAGGTGCTTCACAAATCGTTTACAATACATTTCCAAAGGAAGCCGGCAGGGTTATTATAGCGTTATGAATCTGAGTTAACTTCAGGCGCTAGACGTCCGCAGGGACTGCTGAATTGTTTGGCTTGACATCCATCAAACCGCTTTGCTAAATTGCGCGATTTGTGTTCATGTGTCCTTTATTAAACCCTGTGCTGTTCAACTAATAGATGCTATTTGTTCTTGGATTTCAGATATGTGAGCGTAATGCTGAACGGTGAGCGGCTGAATAACTAGCATCCATGTGCTGCCTGCCTGGGTTAACTAGCCAGTCAACTACACAAGAAGATATACACAAATATATGTAGATGGCATCAGTCCAGAACACCTCAACATGACATGTGCTGATAATCTGGTAGAAGGGAACTAACCAGTCATTGTCTGCTGTCAGCAAAGCTTTCTGATGGGTGAGAAGATGTGAGACATTTCTTTGCTGACTGTCAGTGATCCGTCATTTAATGGAGAACTGAAGTGAGTGCCACAAGAGAGAGAGAGAGAGGAGAGAGAGAGAGAGAGAGAGAGGAGAGAGAGAGAAGAGAGAGAGAGGAGAGAGAGAGAGAGAGAGAGAGAGAGAGAGAGAGGACTAGAGATCTCTACTAATGGACGTGCAGAATGAAAAGGTCATGTTAAAAGTGTGTAGACGTGGCTGTAGATTTACATAGACAGAACTGTATCTGTGATTAGCACAGGAGCATTTGCTTCACGACAGGATGAATAGAGCCATTAATGGATTAGAGAATGTCTGCGCTTCATTTTTCAGTGTGTGAGAGCACACAAAACGGCTCTATATTCATGTGCACAATACAATATAACAGGTTCATGTGCATCCAAGGTTAAAAAAAAATAATAATAAAAAACACTTTAATTTTCTCATATCCATTGCAGCATCAGCTTTTTTCTCAGTGTCTGAAACGCTTCGTTTGAAGATTCAGTCTCTCTAAGCCCCGCCTCTCTGAGAGCTGCTCTGCTGTGATTGGTCAGAAACTAAAGCTCATGATCATATCTGAATCTCAGCTCTTGACACACAGTGATACGAACAGTGACGATGGCGTGGGTTTTACCGTATCAATCTCATCAGTGGATTTGCTTTGTCAGCAGAAAACAGCGTCTTCTCCACATGAACAACACGAACCAAACTCTTCCAGTCTCAGATACACTAGTGTTTGAGGGCGGGGCTAAGAGACGCTGTTCAGCCAATCAACACCACAGGCTGGCATTATGCTAATTAGTTACACACGTACGCAGGTTCAGCTGGAAGTGAGACTGAATTACTGACGACTCGTTTCAGTTCAGAATCACTTCTTTCTTTTAGGAGACAAAAACTACATTTATCTGCACTTTGATATTTGAAACTTTGCAGAACTTTTACAGTCACAAAGGCATGACACTGCATGAAAGGTTAATATCTGAAAAAGCATAAAAGAGGCACTTTGACATAAGCATTTTTATTTTATTATTCAAACACAAAAATAAATATATCTCCAGTTAATTTCCATAGAAAAACCATTCACACTGACCACGACTTTCAAGCGGCGTCTTCGCAGATGTTTTATGGATTGGAGTGTGCTGATTGTTTACATTCATAACAGTGTGTCTAGAAGAAAAGCATCACTCTTGAGACGTGCTAAAAGCCGTCCGCCCGCACCGTTCGTTCAATGCTAATATTTCAGGCGATGCACAGTTCATTCTCGCCCTCTTCCCTGATTTACAGCATCTCCAAATGTCAATATAACATCTCTCTGCCCCACACGACTTCATCTGTCTCTCCGAGCGCTTCGTCCTCGGTCTGAGGCGCGCTCATTACAACTGTGGTTGGGTTAAAATGCTATGGGTCTCATTATTTTAAATAACTTATTCAAATCTGTTTCTAATGTAATAAGAGGCTGAATTTACTGTGTATGAGTGGAATCTGTCAGTGAGGACTCAAACTAACAAACTGCAGCTGAGGAACATTTCCATGTAATTATAGACTTTTAACAGCCGTTTCTGTAATCTCCCGTCATGCAGTCAGTCAATGACTTAAAGGCATAATTCAGCCAAAAATCATCTTTCTGATATCATTTACTCACCCTCATGTCATTCAATCCTGTATGAATTTCTTCTCTTTTTTGTGAGAAACAAAAAATGATCCATACAATGAAAGTTATTGGGTTCCATTGGATTTGCATGAATATCCTGGAGAAACGAAATGTAGACAACTTACAATTCACTATAAAATGTTAAGATGTGGCTGTAAGCAAAAATTATGAATCTAGTGCTTATTTTGAGGTATAACTGTAATTATAGCTTAAAATTGCGTTATCAATTCAATTATCTTTCAACTGTTAAGACATTTCAGTAAACCACCAAATCTCAAACCGAATTTATATAGCGTTGTGCTATGTAAATATAATTTAAAATAACTAAAAATAATGTGTGTGCATGCATTTATTACACACAATGGGTTTGTGATATGTAAACATAATTTTAAAAATACAAATATTTTATTTCGTGGCTTAAATAAAGTGACAAACATAGAACATTTTACATTCAGCTGTCACTAATTCATTGACTTTTGAAGTGGTTTTGATGCACAACGTTGTTTTTATTGTCTCTTATAGCAAAAATCGTATTATTTAAAAGCGTGAAAATTCAGAAACTGTTGTAAATAATAGTGAAAAATCACTTTTAAAACTATTGTTCCATTATTACCCTTTAAAAGATTTTCTGTGTGTCTGTCTAATGTTTTGTGGTATGTATATAATTAATGTATTTTCATGTATATGTCATGTATATAATATATTTTAAATGCATAGATATCAACAGAAAGGTGAATGGTAGTAGTCTACAAACTGCTGTAGTAGATTTGTGTGATGATTCTTCAGATATTCTCCACACACACACGAGCAACACACAGGTTTGTTTGGAGTAAATAATGCCAGGACTTTCATTCATCCTGCATCGCTGGCCAAAAACTCTCTTCCTTCTGCTGTGAATTCCTGCAAGACCCTTTCTTTTTTTAAGCAATTTCACCAATGCATGAACATATGTTGGGAAGTCAAACTGATTCCTCATCTCTGTCAGCATCCTTATATAAGCAGAGCTGAATGCTAAAGCTGTGTTTATAGCTTGGTTAGCTCCCGTCTCCATCTTGGCTCCGGCTGCTCTGTAGTTTGACAGTCGGACTTAATTAGAGCCGTCACTCTCTCCAGCACTGAGCTAAAAACGGCCCGGACAAAACCATCAAACACAGTCTCAAAGCCCAGGTGCAGATGATAGAAAAGAGCTCCAGACTCAAGCTACAGGAATAACATTCATTCGAAAGAGATTTTGATCTAGAATGGTGTTGATAGGAATCAAATAAACGTGATTTTGATCCAGATCCCGTCCTAACTGAGTTCACATTTTCAATTTACTGCTGGCTTTACAGCAGTGCTCATATTATTCGGGCCCAGAAACTTTTGAAAGGCTTTTTCTAGTGATGAGATTCATCTTTTGCAATCCAAATTGTCTTTCAGGCCTCTATTGTCACGTTTTGATGTGTTCTGTTTATGTTTTGTGATCTTGGTTTCCCCTGTCTTTGTGGTTTTTGGTCTAGCCCTGTTAAGTTTTCCCGCTCCTCGTTTGTGTCCAATTTTATGCACCTGTTTTCAGTTAATTATCTTGTTTGGTTCAGTGTATTTAAGCCCTGTGTTTTCCCTCAGTGTTTGTCGATCGTCGTCCATGTGTGGTTGTGTGTAAACCCTGAAGCCCTGGAGTTTCTTTCTTGTTTCAGTTTGGAAAGTTTCATTTTGTTTATTAAACCTATTATATGGAAATTCCGTGTCCTCGTCTTCAGCACCTGCACAAACCCTGACAGAACGATCGACCTTAACAAAAAAAGGGGGATGAACTACGAACTCTGTGTCCCACAAGACGGCCGGTCTCTGGAGGAATATGCGGAGATATATCTCCATCTTTTCCGGGACTCTAATTGGGACGAGGAGTCCCTGACACATGAGTTTTGGAGTGGGATGGACGATACCCTCGCTCAGAGACTGTTGTTGGGAGATCTCCACCTCCCGTTAGTAAAATTCATTGCCCGTACGCTGTGGGTGTGTGGTTCCTCATTCACCGTGGGAGACATCCAGCCCGATCTCCACGGCCAGCAAGAGCCCATCACCTGCACGCCAACGCCTGAGCCCATTGCATGCACGCCAGAGCCTGACCCGTTTGACGACCTTCCAGAGCTTCTTCCCCCAGAGCCTTCACAGCTGGTCCCGTCCAGCCCAATCAAGCCTTCACCGCTGGTCCCGTCCAGCCCCGAGTTTCCTGATATGCTGGTCCCGTCCAGCCCCGAGTTTCCTGATATGCTGGTCCCGTCCAGCCCCGAGTTTCCTGATATGCTGGTCCCGTCCAGCCCCGAGTTTCCTGATATGCTGGTCCCGTCCAGCCCCGAGTTTCCTGATATGCTGGTCCCGTCCAGCCCCGAGTTTCCTGATATGCTGGTCCCGTCCAGCCCCGAGTTTCCTGATATGCTGGTCCCGTCCAGCCCCGAGTTTCCTGATATGCTGGTCCCGTCCAGCCCCGAGTTTCCTGATATGCTGGTCCCGTCCAGCCCTGAGTTTCCTGATATGCTGGTCCAATCCAGCACGGAGCCCGTTGACCCAGAACCAGAGCCAGAGCCAGAGCCCGTTGACCCAGAGCCAGAGCCAGAGCCCGTTGACCCAGAGCCAGAGCCCGTTGACCCAGCGCCAGAGCCAGAGCCCATTGACCCAGCGCCAGAGCCAGAGCCCGTTGACCCAGCGCCAGAGCCAGAGCCCGTTGACCCAGCGCCAGAGCCAGAGCCCGTTGACCCAGCGCCAGACCCAGAGCCCGTTGACCCAGACCCAGAGCCCATTGACCCAGACCCAGAGCCCGTTGACCCAGAACCCGTTGACCCAGCGCCCGTTGATGTCAAGTCAGTTCCCGATCATGAGCCTGTCCTCCCCAAGAAAATTTTGGGGGGGCGCCATACGCCTTCGCCGTGGCCGGCCAAAGATCCACGGAGACCCGAAAAGATAACACCGCCATGGCCACCTGAAGGGTCTGCACCGCCATGGCCACCTGAAGGGTCTTCACCACCACGGCCACCTGAAGGGTCTTCACCGCCGTGGCCACCTGAAGAGCCAGCACCGCCCTGGACGCCCTGGACGCCCGAGGGTCCCACAGCTCCGCCTTGGACGCCCGAGGGTCACACAGCACCGCCCTGGACGCCCGAGGGTCCCACAGCTCCGCCTTGGACGCCCGAGGGTCCCACAGCTCCGCCTTGGACGCCCAAGGGTCCCACAGCTCCGCCCTGGACGCTCGAGGGTTCCACAGCGCCGCCCTGGACGCCCGAGGGTCCGACAGCTCCGCCTTGGCCACGCCCACAGCCTGCTCCGCCTTGGCCATGCCCACAGCCTGCACCGTCGTGGCCACGCCCACAGCCTGCTCCGCCCTGGAGGCTTCCTGGACCTGCACCATGCCCTCGTCAGCCTCCAGGGCGCCCACCCTCCCACCCCTTTGGATGTTATACGGCGCGAGGACGCGCCTTCGGGGAGGGGGGAGGTACTGTCACGTTTTGATGTGTTCTGTTTATGTTTTGTGATCTTGGTTTCCCCTGTCTTTGTGGTTTTTGGTCTAGCCCTGTTAAGTTTTCCCGCTCCTCGTTTGTGTCCAATTTTATGCACCTGTTTTCAGTTAATTATCTTGTTTGGTTCAGTGTATTTAAGCCCTGTGTTTTCCCTCAGTGTTTGTCGATCGTCGTCCATGTGTGGTTGTGTGTAAACCCTGAAGCCCTGGAGTTTCTTTCTTGTTTCAGTTTGGAAAGTTTCATTTTGTTTATTAAACCTATTATATGGAAATTTCGTGTCCTCGTCTTCAGCACCTGCACAAACCCTGACATCTATTAAACAAAAAATGTAATCTTAACTTAAAACTTAAAAATAATAAACATTAACATCATTTTTTTTTTGTGATAAACGCATGACAATTGAATATGATTTTAAAAAAGTATACATTTATTCATTTAGCATACGCTTTATGCAAGTAAGTAGTAATACACTTCACCTTATGTCAAAATGATTGATGGCTTTTTTTGATTGACAGGTTGACCTTCCGGTAGGGGTCAGGGATTAACCTTTGACCTTGTTACCCATCGATCATATTGACAGTTAGTTTGACCTATCGACCCTGGCTATTATATGTCATAGTTTTGACATTTAGTTTGACCTATTGGCTTTGTTGGTCATGCGTCATTTAGTTTTTGACAGTTGGTTTTGTGTAATGCGGAGTCAATAAGGGTTATATAGGATGTGTTCACACGATCCCCTCCCACCCTCCGCATTCCTGAGCGCATTGCTGGGTACAGTGTGGAAGTGAGGACAATATATATCATATATTTCACACAAAGGTGAAAAATATTCTGTTCATTTAAAAGTATATAAAGGAATTGCTTTTAAAATAGAAATATATCAAATAAAATATCTTACTAAAAATCTACTGAACCAATTATTCAACATGACATCATGACTTTTGCGTAAACATACACGCCACTTTCAAGTCAAGTGGCGTGTTATCTATACGCATTTTGAGCTATCCGCGTGTATGCGTGTATATCTACGCCGTTATGTCCGAGTGATTCCGCGTGTATGTACACGCTGTTAAAAATCCGAGCGAAATAAAGCAAAATTTTGATATACATCTGGGGGAGCGGTATTTTTCTCACTAGGATGGTAGGGAAAGACTCATAAATGGTATTAACCAGTGACGGGTAGGTTTAGGGACGGGGTTGGGGTAGGTCATATATTTATATCAGTAATGTAACGTTAAGTCAACGGCGTTCATAAACACGCTGAAAAGCAATTATGCGTGTTGATAGCACGCCAAAAATGGAAATACGAATTGGCGTGTCATACATACGCAGTTTCATGAGATCAGTCTGAATTATTTCAAAACAAAAATCATCCGTCATTTTTAAAGAGATGACATACAGCTTATGAATGGCTGACAAAAATAAAGTAATCCGTCATTTTCACTGATTTGAAGAAGTAGCTTTATCTCAAAAATTTAGTAAGTGTTAGTATTAATGGAACAAGCGTTGCTGAAAATATGCGTCTTCAGCCATTTCTTGAAAATGGACTCGCTCTGGTTTGAGTTAGGCAGATTATTCCTCCAGGGAACAGTCCAGGTAAAGGTCAGAGAAAGAGATTTTGTGGCTCTTTGAGATGATGCACCACAAGATGGCGTTCAATTGCAGAGCGCAAGTTTCTGGATGGCACGTAAGTCTAAAAGGTCCCGTTCTTCATGTTTTTTTGAAGCTTTGATTGTGTTTACAGTGTGCAATATAACATGTGTTGACGTTTCGCGTGTAAAAAAACAGTATTTTTCACACAATTTACTTATCTGTATACTGCTGTTTTCACTGTCCAAAAAACGGCTCGATGACTTCCTTGTTCTATGAAGTCCCTCCTTCAGAAATGCGTAGCGAGTTCTGATTGTGCCAGCGGTTCCTGTGTTGTGATTGGACTGCAGCTTATCGCACGTTGCCCGGAAAGGTCACGCCTCTTACCATATATTGGAGATGCATGCAGAGCTGAAGTGCTTCTTCTCCGTGGGAGCGCAACAAGACCACGCCCCCTTTATTGTGTATTCCTGTGCGCGGAGATTAGTCAAAGAACTGTTCTAGTTACGTCATTAAAAAAGGAAGTAGAGGGATGTAGTCCAAAGCGGCCGTTCGCTGTATGCTTTGAAAGGGGACTTCTGTTAAATACAATATCTCGCTAGGCATTGAACTTTGAGCTTTATCATTTTACAGGTATTATTTATGCTCTAACAGCAACATTACACACTAAAGTTTGAAAAATGGAATCGCGAAGAACGGGACCTTTAAGTAATGAGTAGGTAAAAGGGAGCAGAGCCAGTGGATGTTCTGTAGGCAAAAGTCAGTGACTTGAATTTGATGTGAGCAGCAACTGGCAACCAGTGCAATTTTGTGAGGAGAGGAGTGACGTGCGTCTCTTTGGCTCGTTAAAGACATAGACAGTAAAAGAAATGGACACAGCGACCCCATAGATTTCAACGGAGAAAAGTGAAGCCCTTTAGAAGCACTTACTTCATGATGGCTGAGCGACTGCGCATGCTGAAACTGAGCTTGACGACGGAGATGTGACGTGAGACACCTAGAAGCTGTGCCGAGAGAAATCTGAATCATTCCCTTCCGAATCTTGCAGAGCCGGAGATCGTGAGTATTAGCTGTTCATGAGCTCGCAGGAGGAGCAACTTTATGACTCTCTATGGGCTTCTCCCTTGACTTTATGCCACGTCCCCCCGATTATGCACAAGCTTCTCCTCCTGTCTATACGGTAATGTTCTCTAGTGTGCGACAGAGAGTCGCGTGTTATGACGCAATCGTTAGCCTATTTTTACAAAAACGGCTTCTACTGGGCCATAATGTAAGATACAAAGTAATGGAGCCTTTTATACATTGTCGTGTTTCTTTAGAAATAAATAATGGACAAATGGAGTCTTTGGACGTCTCAGATGTAAAGTTATTCGCTGTCAAAGTGATGCCAAAATGAATGGGAGTCAATGGATGCTAACAGCAGGTGATAGTCAGCTACAATGGCGGCCCCAGGGAGGCTTCAGTTTCCGGCTGATGGATTACCCCCTTGGTTAAAGACACTCTCACTGCTGTATTCTGGCTCAGTTGCAGAGGTTTGACAGTGATGCTGAAAGCCCTGCCAAGAGAGCATTACAATAGTCCAGTCTGGATAGAACAAGTGCTTGGACAAGGAGTTGTGTAGCTCTGATAAGAAGGGCCTAATCCTCCTAATGTTGTTTAAGGCAAATCTGCATGAACGGGCAGTTCTAGCAATCTGGTCTGTGAAGTTCAACTGATCATCAAACACAACTCCAAGGTTCCTGGCTGTCCTTGATGCAGTTATGGTTGATGAACCTACAAGCTGAATGGAGAAGTTGTGATGAAGTGTTGGGTTGGCTGAGACTAGAAGTATTTCTGTCTTTACAAGGTTTAAGGCCCTTGCACACGGAGTCCGAAATATTCATATTCGTGATTCGTGGCTCTGAACTGTCAAAACACCATTCAAACGCTTGCTACAGATGCGAAAAACGCAGAAAATCGAACTCGATCCGATTTTTTTTATGACGGACGAAAGTTTTGGAGGCAGTGTGCAAGCGTGATTGACATAACGTGAGGTCGTATTTATTTTTTAACGTGCGAAAATTTCGGATGCGAATTTCGGACTCAGTGTGCAATGGCCTTTAGTTGAAAGTGGTGGTCCTTCATCCAGCCAGAAATGTCCGTCAGACAGGCTGAGATGCGATTAGCTACCGTCAGATCATCTTGTTGGACTGAGAGGTAGAGTCTGCTTCATCAGCATAGAAGTGATAGTAAAAAAACATGTTACTGAAGGACAGATCATAATGATGACATGTAGATGGAGAAGAGAAGCGGTCCCAGCACTGAGCCCTGAGGCACTCCAGTATCTAGATGTTGGGTCTTCGAAGCCTCATCCCTCCATGACACCCTAACGTCATACCTAGACTCGAACCATTGGAGTGTGGTCCAATGGGATATAATTTTATACCTTTTAGAATATAAATTATGTCTGTGTACAGTGTGTGTACAGTGTGTGCATGTACAAAAATATATAATTATATACCTTTGTGATATGTAAAATAAATATTTGTGTGTGTGCATGTATTTATTACAAACAATGGCTTTGTGATGATGTAAATATAATAAAAAAATACTTAATTTAAATATACATATTTACATTTTATATAATACATTTATATATTCAAACCAGTTTTTATACATGCACTAGTTATATAAAAGTAGTGAGTGATAATGGCAGTGCTCTGATACTGTTCCTAATACAAAAAGGCCTACTGTTGCTATGGTTACCTCTTCAGTCATCTATTTGGTACCAGGTGAAAATACACATTCTGCCCAACTTTTGATGTTACTGAAACATTGTTTGAAAATGCTGTTTCCTGCATGTACTCCTGTGGTCCAATTACAGTGTATTGTTCTCCAGAATAATTGATATTTTAACGTTTGATGACCACGTCCACCTTCTCTGACTCTTACAGAACATCCTTCAAAGACCTTTATATAAATATATGATTTGCCTTTGAAAGTTATTGTTGAATCGATTACCATTTAGGAATAATAGTATCTGAATGGATGGGCTTGGATGTTTTAAACCAGGGTGAACAAGGTTTTGCATAAGAAGGTTTCTGGATTGAATGAGTTTTGAAAGTTGCAGTATTTTTTCGTTCTCAGAGATGGACAAAATTCTTATTATATATCTCAAAACTCCCCAATTACCCTAAAATTCAATGAGGCTCAAACTCTCTAAAGACACATGTTTCAGGTATATAGTAGCCTACAGTAAAAAAAAAAAAATCATTAGCTAATAAAAATGTCAACTTAGTGTAAATTCACCGATTTTCAAACTGCTTTGTATTGTTAGTATCGGACTCGGCAGTTTGTAAATGAACAATGTTTACTTGTTCTCCATGTTACCTGGACAAAAATATTCATGTTTATTTCTCATCAAACTTTTGACAGCTCTGGGGTTTCATAAAAACTACAGATTACACTTCTGCATGTTTGTATCCAGATACAGCTATTGTGAGGGTAGGTTTATCACTGAAAAGTGTATCGCACTTTGTCTACACTACCGTTCAAAAGTTTGGGTCAATGCAAATTTTTAATTTTTTAAAGAAATTAATACTTTTCTTCAGAAAGGACGCATTAAATTGATCAAAAGTGACAGTAAAGACATTTATAATAATGCTAAATATTTCTTTTTTAATTAAATACTTTTCTCTTGAACTTTCAAAGAATCCTGAAAAAAATTAATCACGGTTTGCACAAAAATATGAAGCAGCAAAACTGTTTTCTACTGTGATAATAATCATAAATGTTTCTTGACATCAGATCATATATTTAGTGATTTCTGAAGGATCATGTGACACTGAAGACTGGAGTAATGATGATAAATTCAGCTTTGATCACAGGAATAAATTACACTTTACTATACTGTATATTCACATAGAAAACTGTGATTTACATTAAAATAATATTTCTGGGTTTGTTTTGTATTATTAATCAAATAAATGCAGCCTTGGTGAGCAGAAGAGACTTCTTTTAAAAACATTACAAATCTTACCAACCCCAAACTTTTGAACAGCAGTGTACTTTATGTACAGCAACTTTTTTTATGAATACAATAATGAATTAAAAATAATATGATAAACACCAGTTTGCATTATGAAGCGGACAGTTTTTGTACAGGTAAAATAACTAGAAGCGAATGACACCGGAAGCCTTGAACTCTTCAAGATGCTTAAAAATAAGGTGGATAGTTTATCATTGCTTAATACTATATAAATATATAAAAGGTGCACAGTAGTAAATCAGAATAGTGCACAGTCTTTCCCTCCAGACACTGTTTTTCTCTGTTTCTCCACTATCTTCACGACAGCTTCTTCTGCCTGAAGGACTCTGGCTTTGCTCAGTTTCAGCTCAAACGATGCCAAAAAGCATCCGTTTGCTTTTAGCCGTGTCATTATTCACATGTAAAGGTAAATAATGAAGGTTTTTCCTCTGAGGAAGCGCTGCACTGCGTTCACTTTGTTTACGTGCCGCAACACAGCCGAATGAAACTCGCTTAATTATTAATGCTCCTGAAAAATGAAAGTTCTGGCGACATCGCCCTCATTTCCCCAGCGCCTTGTTAGTTTGGATAGTGTTATTAGGTCTGCATTACATTAAAACAATCTTATGCACATACTTCAGTTTCTAATGCTTGAAGAAGCATTGAGCCGAGGCCTGAAAGATTAAATATTAGGTTCAATAGTTTGACCATGACAACTTTTCCCATGACAGAATTATGCGAATAACATCCACAGTTTTGATGAATTAATGTTAACATTTAATGGATAGATGCTTTAAGTGGGTGTAAGTCGCCTGCATATGTAACTTCATATCTTAATTAAGATGTTCAACTGCTTTTTTTTTAATGAGGTGGTTTGTTTACCTCACACTAATGGTGTATCTGTTTATCACTCGGAGCTGTAAATGGCTTTTGAATAATTCTGTAAATGCAGAACTTCATGAATGATGGCAGACGAGGTCATGAAAAGGTTTTTTCAATAGTGTTCAATTAAGCAAGTCTTAGAGAGATCACTCACCCAGAAATTTCAATTTTGTCATAATTTGTTGTTACTGACAAACCTGTACGATTTTAACTCCTTATTTCAGGCAGCATACAATCAAATTAGATGGTGTTTTTTTATTGTCAACATCCAAAAAGTTTAATAAACTCATCTCAGCAAGTGTAAATATGCTGGAATGCACACGAAAATTGAGTTACTGTTTTGTGCACCTTCAAATGACCTGGAATATAGAGTATAGCATACAAAATGTTATTTTTATTTTTAAAAATATATGATTTTTTGTCCTTGTTGAAGCAACCGAACTTGTTCTTGTTGAAACTTGTTAAACCTCAAATAATATTAAGGCCAAAATATAATTTCCATGCATTTGGATTACAAAGTTTTAACAAGCTAATACACTTAAAGGTGCAGTGTGTAGATTTTAGCGGCATCTAGTGGTTCGGTTGCGAGTTGCACTAAGGCTCAGCCCACTGATCACTCTCCCTTTCGAAACAGCTACGGTGGCTAAAACGGGACAAACATATCGTCGTCTGAGACAGCAGAGAAGAGCCAGAGTAAACCAAGAGTGTGTAACATTGTCACTGTTTCGGTACCACAGTCCATTATAAACCACATCATGGAGAAAGTTTACAAAGTCATAGTCAGGTGAGGATCAAGGGTCTTAATACATACTATAATAATAGTAATCAGCTGATTGTCTCATGAATGTAACCAGCACATTTCTCCCCACACAGCAAACCCATAATACAGCGAGGGAGAAGAACCACATGAAACTATGCAACTATATATTTTTTCTAACAGGGTAGTAAAAGTTTAGCTGGCTAATATGAGCTGTTACTGTGGCTGAGCTGGTTAAAGCGTAAAGCCTTGTTTATACTCGACGCTAGGGCTGGGATAAACGATTATTTTTTAAACGATTAATCTAACGATTATTTTTTCGATGCATCGATTAATCTAACGATTCATTTTTCCTGCCCGATTCGATTTCGATTCGAATATCTCCCCATTAATTGACTAATAGCAATTTATACATGTTGATTTACATATCTGAATGAAAAAACATGAATTTCTTAACATTGCAATATATGTTTATCGCTCTTGAAATTCCAAAATAAAATATACAAGCGCAAAGTAATGCATTCTTATAGTCATAGGTAGCATTCAATAAAACTTTAAAGCCTTGAAAACACATAGGCGTAGCTTACTGAAAAAAGTGCATCTTGTAATTCTTCTTTTAGATGAAAATAACAACTTGATGTCTAGCATTCAATAAAAAAATCTATAAATATTATAAATATTCTCTGGCTCAGAGAATCGAAATAGAGGATGTTAAGAGCTTTGCTGCGATGAAGGGCCGCTGTGCGCGTTTCTGAAACGTAAGTTAAGATTCATTTGCTCTTTAGTCGTTATTTTAAGATGCTGAACCTGCTGATGATATAATGTGCTTGCGGACATTTCATTTAAATAGCCTACGCACATAAGTGATGTAAAGAGATGTGCAAGCAACAGTAATTTGATGAGGTGAAATGTGATTATTTGGAAAAGTCTTGTCATGACTGCTTAAAGAAAAATGCCAGCAGGCATTTGCCTCCTGCATAAACTTTAATATTGTTGACATTTTGGGCATACGCGCGTTGCGCACTATTTGCGTTATATGTATGGCTTATTGGTCTTTGTGTGTTGTTGCTGGTTTTGCGTTATATGTATAAGCCTATGGCATATTGGTCTTTGTGTGTTGTTGCTGGTATACGTTGCAAATAGAGGGGCGGCACAATTGCTTTACACCTAGAGCGGCATAAGTGCCCGCGCCGGTCCTGATTGTAACAGCGCACACGCCTCCGCATCCCTAGACACCACTTACTACACACAAATGAATAAATAGTAATGAATACAAATATTGGGTTTTTTCTCTGGTTTTGAAAACTATTCGCGATTGACTTCAAATGCTTCCAAGATGAACTTGTCGACCGCGATCGACGGGTTGGTGACTCCTGTAACGTTACTGTTTACGGTCAACAGCACTAATCAGCTGATTGTTAAACCCATAACACAGCGAGGGAGAAGAACTAAGTTACATGAAACAATCCAACTACATATTTTACACCACTGACAAGGGGAAAGTCTCTACTCACGGATGTTTATGGCTAGCTTCTAGCTTTCTGCGGCTTGTCTTTCAAGGTAGTGAAGAAACGCGCTCTGTAGCGCTGTGTGTTCGCTGTCGGCTACCGTAGAAACATGACATCATAATATGTCTACCTTCACAGAAGGGGATATAAATGTAGATATAAATGTCTCATTCTAAGGTAATAAATACATAACGGTTCATTGAGTAAGGTCTTTATACACCACTGAACACATAGTTATGGATCTTAAATTGCATTTCTGTTAATAGATCCTCAGAAATATCACACATTACACCTTTAAAGTGGTCATGACATGAGAAGACAAACAGGACAAATGTAAGAGTGAAAGAGTGTTTGTCCAGTTTAAACAGCTGGTTTGAGTCTCTGTGCAGTCTTCAGAAGATCCCAGCGTCTGAAACAAGTGGATGGTTTATATTAATGGCGTCTGAGAGTTATATGTTTGTTCGGAGCAGATTGTTTTGTAATCGAGGCGCAGTGTAATGGAGAGTTCACAAATAAACTTTAGTTGACAGATGTGACTGTATTGCGTCAGCAGCTGCATCACAAAACATAAGTCAATTATTTCATAATGCTGGTTTTATATGGATAATGTTTTCAATAGCGAGTGGGCGTTGATACGGTTTACCTATGCAATGACGTTAGCCAATCATAACCGTGTGTGTTTACTGACAAGCCTTAAAGGAGCCGCGCCTTAAAAACTGATCATTTCAGACAGAGACTCAGAATGAAAATAATCCTTTTTCCTAATGTTTTTCTTGTGCAAAAAATGTATTAAGTCAAGTCACATTTATTTATATAGCACTTTTACAATACAGATTGTTTTAAAGCAGCTTTACAGTGATAACAGGAAAATAATGCAGAAAAGTTTGTTTCCAAAGAAAATGTGTCACAGTTTAGCTTCAGTAAGTTCTGTGGGGTTTCATTTTTGTTTTAAAAAATATATTAATTCAGTTCATTTTATATATATATATATATATATATATATATATATATATATATATATATATATATATATATATATATATATATATATATATATATATTATATATATATATATTTATATATATAGCTGCTCTGGAGTAAACTGTGATGTCATCGTCCAGCTCTTGTATAATAGTGTTAATGCAGGCAGATCATTATTATTGTTGAATATTAAATTAAATGTTAAATTTAATGTCCCCAACAAAGCAAGCCAATAGCAACAAATGTGGAAAAAGATGACAGAACCAAAACTTCATCAGTGACAGAATGGAGAAAAAACCCAGGCTCAATCATGTTTATTAATGTTAATTAATGTCTATAATTAACATAAGTGATGATAATATTACTCCTAATAAACTGAATTTGTTCTAAATGCATAAAATAAACAGGTTTATATATATTTCTTTTCAAATAAATAAATCCAAAGTGTTTAAAAATCATACATTTTAACTAACTGAATATTGTCTGTTCCATATTTTAATCATTCACACTTTTCATCTGAATAAATGTAATTGCTTTAGCAATTAACAGAACTGTGCTGGTTCTGAGCAATTTGAATAAATCTTTTTTGGACATTTAGGTTTTGTTTTTTTTAAATACATTCAAATTGATGCAAACAGTCCATATAAACTGTGCCATGCTTTTCTGAATGCAGAAATCCTACCCGTTTAATTTATGTAGGACTACGTTTAATTGTTTTGAACTGTGTGTTCCAGATGCATAAACATTTTATATGCAGTTTAAATACAGAAATCTATTTTTTTTTTTAAGCACATGTTTTTAACAACATGAGTTTGAGTAAATGATCGTCACAGAAATAAAACAGGTTTAGGTGAAATACTCCTTTTAACGAAGAGCAGCAAATCAAATACACTCGCTATTGGAGAACTGTCAACGCCAACATGTTCAGCCAAAACCCATTAAATGTGGAAATAAAGTGAGAAATCTGGCATCACGAAGCACATGGAAACTGCTCAGCAGAGCCCTGACTGAATCAAATATAAATACATGACGCATACTGAATTATGAGAAACTCTTGAATATAATTTGACCAGCATACTAATTCTATAATGTTCGAAATATAATTCAGACACTCCCAAAAAAGCTTGATTTTTCAAGCCTGAGGCTCTTAAAAAACAGTGTTCTCCCCCATGACAACACAAGCAGTGTGAATCTGGCGACGGAGATATGCGAGCTTTGGTTTCTCACTCACACACACACACACACCACACACACACACACACACACACACACACACACACGTGTCATTTCAGATGTGCAGGACAAACCCTCCAGCTGGCTGTCACGGCGCTGACGCTTCCCAGCATGCACAGAGACATTTATATAAGATAAACATTGATTCGTTCAATCGCAACCTAGTCGAGTTGAGTAGTCGTGCAAGCCCGGATAACCCATGTTACATAAATCACTAAACAGCAATATAACAACATCTCAACTGCATCGATCAAACACAACCCATTGGAAAAACGTTGCAAAATGATATCATGTTGCTTCTGGCATGTTTTGCGACACTTTCAAAGTGAAATGTCCATTGAGTCGCGCTAAACTTAACAGCGTTAACAAGAGCAAAGTGAGATAAAAATGCAAGAAAGCATGCATTTAAGCTGCTTCTACAAGTCTTTGAGCTCTTTTTCATCGTGACTGGTGTTTCAAGGGACTCTTACCTGGAAAGTAAATGTCAAAATGTATTTGTTTATAAATAATGCACAGTGTTTTGAGCTCATAACAGAGTATTGTGCAAGGAACTGTGCAAAAATATGTCTTTATTTAATCAACAATCTGCCCCATAATTAAAATTTGTGTAAAATTGAATAAAAGTAATTGGTATTTTACGCTGATGTTTAGTGTTGTCAAAAGTACCGGTACCAAGTCGCTACTGAAATAAATAAATAAAGTGACGCTTTGAGCGGAAACGTAAACGCCTCTGATTGGCCGTTGCTGATTGGCCGTTGTCTGTGATTGTGTAATGACGATGTTATAAGCTCTTAAACTTGCGGGATGTTTTAATGGTACAAAGATCTCTTATGCTGCGTTCACACCAAACGCAATAAGAGCGTCAAATTCACGTCTATCACGTTTAGTTGGACGCTTGAACATTTTGAATCCATTCGCACGTACAAAGCGAAATTGATGCGTGTAAAAAGCAAAAAATTGTCATTTATTTTTGTTTTGATGATAAATGGAGCCAGCCTCCAAAAGTGATTAACCTGTCCTGTGATTTTTTTTTTCTCACACTGTCCAGACACGAACTATGTTCTTGCACTAAAGCATGTTGGTTGTCTTTACATTAGAATAATAATGTTTCATATAATCTAGATTGGATATGTAATTAATAGCATCCAATACAAAATTAATGTCTCATATATTGAAATCAAGTTTTTATGTGATATATTATTGACTTCACCGAGTGACAGCAGCAAGCAGGCTCCTGATTGGTTAACGCGGCGCGAACAGATGCCAAAGTTCAGATTTTTCAACTTGGGCGTCAGACGTGAATTTGCGAATTCGCGTCAAACGTGTGAATGCACCAATTAAATAATTTGTGCGTATCGCGCCAGACGCTCAATTCACGCAGGACCTCTAGACGCACGTAAACGCATCTTTACATTGACTTAACATTGAAATCACTCGCGCCAGATGCTTTATTCGCGTTTGGTGTGAACGCACCAAAAATGTTAATATCTTGCAAAAGATCATTTTGATGATTATGGCTTACAGCTTAGGTCCAATATTCAAAATTGAAATTTTGAAATTCAATTTTGAAATTCAATATTCAAAAACCCATATTAAAAATCTCAGAAAAATAGAATATTACATAAAATCAATTTTAAATACAGAAATGTCGGGCTTCTGAAAAGTATAATCATGCATATGTATGCATATAGTTATTTATACTAAATGTATTAGTTTCACCCTTTAATTTGAATTACTGAAATACATGAACTGTTGCACGATATTAACATTTTTCAAGTTTCACCTGTATGTGTCAAAAGATGAAGGCAAATTTGATTTCTCATATCATGATTCCTTTAAACCTAGACACACATATGAAACAAGGCATTTGCTAGAGTGATTGCTAATAACTTAGTTGCTAAGACAGGCATAGAGAAACACAGACAGAATCTACAGCATGAAATAACCCATGATCATTATTCAAAACAGCATGTTCTTTTATGAATATGCATGATTTAAAGTGATCCATTTGCCAGGCACCTTACGTACACATCAGGGTTACACTGGATGTCTCAGATTCAGATGTGCTCACCATCAAAACACCCTGGAGGAGATTCAGGAAGTCTCGACTCATCCAAACATGACATGTGTCTTCTCACCAGTGACACTTTAATGGTGAAACCAAGAACCTGCTCAATCTATCAAACTATGATGCTTGATATGACAGAATATTTCACAAAATCGGATATAATGAATATAATGTTTCATTAATCACCATATAGTGATTTATGGAATCATTTTCCAATCAGGAAACAGGGATCTATAACATATAGGAAGGACGGACAGACGGACGGATGGATGAGCGATGGAGGAATGAGCGATGCATGGATGGAGGAATGAGTGATGGATGGAGGAATGAGTGATTGATGGATGGATGGAGGAATGAGTGATAGATGGATGGATGATGGATGGATGGAGGAACGAGCTATGGATGGAAGGAGGAATGAATGATGGATGGATGGATGATGGATGGATGGAGGAACGAGCGATGGATGGATGGAGGAATGATGGATGGAGTAATGAGTGATAGATGGATGGATGGATGGATGATGGATGGAGGAATGATGGATGGAGTAATGAGTGATAGATGGATGGGTGGAGGAATGATGGATGGAGGAATGATGGATGGATGGAGGAATGAGTGATGGATGGATGATGGATGGATGGATGATGGATGAGCGATGGATGGAGGAATGATGGATGGATGGATGGATGGATGGATGATGGATGGATGGATGGATGGATGGATGGATGGATGGATGGATGGATGGATGTAGGAATGGATGGATGGATGGATGGATGGAGGATGACAACATCATAAAATAATTTTCAACAGGTGAAAATAAATAAATAACTATTATTCTATATTCTCTAAAAAAATGAGAAATTATAAATATCAAATATATCAGATTTTTACTTTTATTAACTTTTAGTTCTAAAGTATATAAAACCATTTGTTAATTTGTCCATCCATCCATCATACATTTAAGACCCAAAACCAATAAATCAAATCATTAATTAATTATTAAAGTTCCTCTTGCCCTGCTGTACACTATTATTAAATAGCTGGCGTTTAGAGAGATGCATTTCTAATTTCTGCACAGATAGCACAATTTATCATATTGCATTCGCGGCACATTTATGACAGCACTGAGACACAGGCTTTACCACGGTAAACTGACTAATCCACGACACGACCTCTCTCCTTCACCGACAACCTGTTCCAGTCCATCATTCACACGTTTAACACCTAACGACGTGTGCGCATGTCACTGCGAGTGTGTCTATAGTGTGTGTATTACCATGTGTGTGTGTGCGGGGGATCACTATGTGTGTGCATTAGCATGTGTGTGTGTGTGTGTGTGTGTGTGTGTGTGTGTGTGTGCGCGCGCAAGGATCACTATGTGTGTGCATTAGCATGTGTGCGTGTGTGTGCGAGGATCACTATGGTGTGTGTGTGTGTGTGTGTGTGTGTGTGTGTGTGTGTGTGTGTGTGTGTGTGTGTGTGTGTGTGGTGTGTGTGTGTGTGTGCGCGCAAGGATCACTATGTGTGTGCATTAGCATGTGTGTGTGTGTGTGTGCGCGAGGATCACAGCAGGTTAATCGAATTCTCGTCTGTGCTGTATGATAATAAGCAACACAGCAGAGACATACACTCATCAGTCCTGGCAGGTGTCATCCGCAATGAATCAAGCCGTGTGTGTGTGTGTGTGTGTGTGTGTGTGTGTGTGTGTGTGTGTGTGTGTGTGTGTGTGTGTGTGTGTGTGTGTGTGTGTGTGTGTGTGTGTGTGTGTGTGTGTGTGTGTGTGTGTGTGTGTGTGTGTGTGTGTGTTACCTGAGTCACACGTTCCCCGAGCTCACATGAAGATCTGTTCATACTCAGATTCTCAGAAACCAAACAATTAATCCAAATAATACACAAATCCCCGACAGACGCTTGTCATATTAACGCAGTCTCACTGCAGCGATCACCACCGTATAACACTGTCCGGCACAACGTCAGATATTGCTGCATTTTAATATGTAAATATCTGCTTTTGGTAATTACTTGCAATTTATTCTTTGCTTATGTAAATTAGCAGGAAATGTTTACAGAGGAGGTATTGAGTCGTTTCATTTCTGTCACTGGTGGCAACAAACAAACGTTTAAATTTGCATTTGGCTCTGATTCCTCCTTCAAATGTGCGTTTGTGGGATTTTTTCCACCTGTTTTAGAATTTGAAAATCATGCATTTTTACTCAATAAAGGAGCAGCACACGAAGGGCTCCTGTATTTCAGGCCTAAATCTCAAAATGTAACCCAGTGGTCTGGGTTATCAATGGCTCACGAGCCAAACCTGAGGTTTCTCACCTTTCAACACTGTATTGGTTCAGTTGAGGTCATGGGTCAGTAGGGATTTTTTTTAAATAATTTTTTTATTGTTATAATATTGTTATGTTAACCTTTTAGAATCGGCTAGAATTTTTACTGTAACTCTTCA
The DNA here is from genome assembly GCA_036326025.1 of Chrosomus eos. Lineage (NCBI taxonomy): Eukaryota > Metazoa > Chordata > Actinopteri > Cypriniformes > Leuciscidae > Chrosomus > Chrosomus eos. The sequence continues at coordinate 41,091,919 of CM070825.1, forward strand.
ACCGTTTGCACGTTCAAAACCATTCAAATTGCCTCTGACAGTAGACAACATGCCCTTTTCTGCAATATACTGTACAGCTTATTACGGTAATTTCATGCAGAAAAAATTACAAGAAACGATTAAATACATGGCGAAAGAAGTGGTAGACAGCAGAAGAGGGGATTGGGAGGATATTTAATGAAACTTGGGAGGCGGATGGCCATTACTCTTTAACATATCTTAGTATGTGGTGTGTGCATGTGTATGTGCGTGCCTATGAATGTGTATATGAATAAAAGTGTCCTAAATGAAAACTGTGTAACCCAATGTCACAAAAAAGACTTGTATATATGTATTATAGTTCAGTTTGACGAACGCTGTGTGAAGGACCGTGTAGCGGCCTCGTTTGTTAAAGGGTACCTATTATGGCATTTAAAATGTTCCTAATATTGTTCTGGGAGTCCCCAACAACAGTTTTTACAAGCATGCAATGACAAAAAACACTTTTGTTGTCTTATAATATGCATTTATTTTTACCTGATTTGCTCACCGACTCCCTAATGAATCGTTTAGCGAGTCATTTTTCCAAACCCCGCCTTTGCGTGACGCTAATCTGTGGTGATATGTTAGACACCCAGCCGACGGGGTGTCATTGGTTGTTGCGCTAGATCTTACCCAGATACAACAGTGCTATTTTCTGATTGGCTAACAACACCAGACGAACAACACCAGAGGAGACCAGGGTTGCCAGGTCTGCACAACAAAACCAGCCCAATTGCTCATCAAACTAACCCAATCACGGCCAAAAATATTCAAATAGCGTTCCCGGGTGTTTCCTCAATAACAATCATGTTCCAGTGGATAAAACAATCGCGTCAACCAGCGTGCACTACACAAACAACCCGCGGAAACAGTGCAGGCATACGGACCTGGCAACACTGGAGGAGACGCGCTTGAATCCTGCCAGTTCCACAGTGAGTGAGTTTTGGGCACTGCGGCATATTAAATATATTACAAATAGTTTTTCAGCGTGAGAAATACAATGTGTGGCCGTAGAGCGTGACAAAAGACCGAAATGAGTGACTGTCACGCTCAATGCGTGATGCGTGACACTCGAGAGCCCTGTGACAACTCCATTAACAACGACAAACACTTCACATATTTCAATACAATTGACATTGAAGACCTAAGTTAGCTGCTAGAAGCTGCGCTGTGCCTGTGCGTACACAACACGAAAAATAATTATAGAAAATGATACAAACATAAAAGCAACAGCCTACTTACAGATTGTGATTCGGAGAAGGAAGCTGATCCAAATAAACTCGGTACTGAACCTCCCTCCTTCAGTATCAGCCGGCTCGCAAATTCATACTTTATAGCATTTAGGTTTGTGAAGCAATCATCTTCAAAATGACGCGAACACAGAACGAGTTCGGGCTATAATACTTCTGTGGTATAGTTATGAACTGTAGCCACTGTCTTCAAATGCTCCTCACTGGGCAGATGAAATAAGTTTGCTTTTGCGTCGCACTTCAAAACACAGCAGCGTCTCGTCGACATGATGTTTTCCCTGGTGTCTCCTAATGCAATGAGTGGGCGTATCTTATTCAAATAACTTGGACAAGTGACGTACGAAAGTGCATCGTTCGTCTATCGATTCATATCAACGACTCAGAGTCGACTCTTACTTTTGAGAGATAATAACTTTGTATACGGTGAACTTTCATATTTAAAACTTTGCAGGATGTTTTCGTTCACTTAGATCTATGTTACACACTACATGAAAGGTAATTTTCAAAATTCCATGATAGGTACCCTTTAATAGCATTGCTGGAGGACAGGCATATCTTGCATCGCAAGAGTGCTATAAGTTACAAATACGGTGCTGTACAAAAACGTAAATTATAGTTCGCCTCAACATTTTTTATTTGTGTATTTATTTAATTTGTATTATTTCTTACCTTAGCTCATAAAATAAATTTGGGTCACACATAAATTGACAGGGTCAGTCGGAAACCGGAACCAAACTAATTTTTTTTAGAAACTTGGAGTTCAACAGTGTACAAAAATCAGAAAAGTTTTTCTTTGTGTTTTTCACATACAGATAACAATGTTGTCAGAACGATCTGCGAAAACGATTAAAAACGCTGTATTCTGCTGCCAGGCCAGTAGATGGCGATGTCACATTATAAAGAAATACTACGCGTCTATAGACTGAACACGTAATATGCATGCGCATGGCATCATCAGTATGTTTTTGTAGTTTAATACATGGAGAATATTACGGTAAAGATTTCAAAAACTTGCACTTTTAAACCTATTTTCAAAAGTTTGCTTTTTCAGGCCCCAAAATTTCTGTTGAGTGGTCGACCGATATTGGTTTTTTGACGGTCAATGCCAAGACACACACATACATATATATATACACATACACACAACCCTTCATATTTAAATATCTGCGGATATATCGGTCAAGCACTAATGCTGCTGTTGTATAAATGAATGACCAGAACTTTTCAGCTTTTAGTTGAAAATGGTCTCATGTAAACACACCCTTAGAAACATCACTAGAGATGTACAGCCGACCGAATTTAATTAAAAGTCAATTTGCAATAATATTTCAAGTTGCTCCAACCAAAGTGCTGTGCTGTTTAACAAATCCCATCCGAGAACGGTTTGTGAAAGTGAAATCTCCACATGACACGGACTTCACTTTTCTGTCTCTGCGAGTTATGAAAACATGCCACACACACACACACGAGACACGCTTGAAGTTGAAGTTGAACCGGCCTGATGTCATCTACCATTAGATTTGTCATTTCTGGACAAACGGCAAAGACATCCCAGCATGCACTGCTCATGTGCAATTCTGATTTTCAGTGAGCCAACGTGTCCATCTCAGCCATACTCAAGTCAAATTTATTTATATAGCACTTTTCATATCGTTAATTCCAGCAAATCATTGTTTAAAATATCTTTTTATCAAGCCTTATAGTCGCATTTAGAAAATTAGAGCTGGACAATAATATAGTTTACATTTTATGACATTATAAGCAATAAAGCAGTTGAGATTTGCTAGCCTATATGATTTCTCCTAACATGTATAAAGCAAGGCCGTAACCATGTCTAGGCAGGCCTAGTTGTGAAGTAGCCAATCCTTGTGAAGCTAGCTTTTTGCAGATAATATTTTATTTAAAAAAAATATGTACACATTCACTCTAGCTTGCATGTCTAATATATACAAAATGCAAAAAAAAAAAAAATTTTAAAGCGAAACGCTTCTTGTTTTGACTTAAAAAACAAACAAATTCTCAACAATTAAAAAATTGCATTAAAAATGTTGAGTAGTTTGAATCTGGTGTATGTTACTGTGGGCCGTTAAACGTATACATCGTGAAACGGTTGTCAAATATTAAATGTTTAGCTATTTAGGCTATATCTTGCCACGCACACACTCTTTCACTGTAAAAACAAAGTGTTGCGTTGGAATTCACACTCATCTTCAGTGAACATTAAAGGCCACTGCACACTGAGTCTGAAATTCGCATCCGAAATTTTCGCACGTTAAAAAATAAATATGACCTCACGTTATGTCACTCGCGCTTGCACACTGCCTCCGAAACTTTCGTCAGTCATAAAAAAAATCGGATTGGGTTCAATTTTCTGCGTTTTTCGCATCCGTAGCAAGCAGTTTGAATGGTGTCGACAATTCAGAGCCAACGAATTACGAATACGAAAAAACGTATACGAAAATTTCTGACTTAGAGTGCAATGGCCTTAAGCCCCGCCTCTTTGATCTGATTGGATATTATTTTGACATTGACGAGCACTGTAAGTCCGCTGAGGCAAAACAGCCTAAAAATTTACATTTTACAAATTTAAAAACAGCGGTGTGTATGGATAGCAGCATTAAGAAATATTATTGGGGGGGACAATTTTATGGGCTGAAATATGTGCCACCAGAAACTGAATTTGAATCATTTATATTTGAATTTGAATTGCTAAACTTGAATAATTGCATTAAAAAACTGAATTTGAATCACATAATTTGAAATTGTATTGTTTAATTTGAATCATTGCATTGAAAAACTGAATCTGAATTGTATAATTTGAAATTGAATTTATTTGTTTGGAACTGAAGTCCAATACAATTTGATCCTCACTGAAATTTCAACTCTCTATATATCCTCACATTTAGTTCTCACAATTCAGATTCAGATCACAAATTCAATTTCAAGTTACTGTGACAGACATCCGGGTAGTTGGAGGATGAAGGAAGAGCAATCGAGCGCAGACCGATATCGATAGATAAGAGTTCAGTGGCGAAGATACACAGTACTCCTCTTCGGCCAATCAGCACCTACATTTTGGAGCACAGTACCAGCAATGAAACAACGAAGAAGTGACCCATATACTATTTATATATATATATATATATATAAACACACTGACTAGATGTTGCCTTGGCTACTGCTGTTCATTGGTTTACTTTGTACATCAGCAAGCCTGTAATACAATGTGATGTAAGAGCCAGTCCCCTGAGTTTATACAAGATGTTTCCACATTAAAATTATTATTTTATTATAAATATTATATTTTATTATATCAAATATATTATATATTATTTGAGTCTATTTTTTATCAACTCTAATATCTGATCGTTGGTCTCCTTCCTTACAGCGTTTAGGCTATATTAATATTAAAGTTTGTTTGTGATTTAAAAGTGTAGCTTTATCATCATGGGCAGTAACAAACAAAACAAAGAGACTACTTAATGTGTTACAGTAATACAAAGAATATTTATTATAATCAGTTCACAATTCTGAGTCAGAAACTTCAGAAACTTCACCCTTCTGAACTAAGAGTTTCTGCTTCAAAGTGAAGTTTAAACAGACTGAAATGTCCAGGCTTACTCCTCCATTTATTCATTTATTGCTGCTTGGATTTATGTAATCAAAGAGGCTTAAAGTCAGGTTTCGTCGTCCACAGTCCGAATCCTGCCAGACTTCCTTTAGGAAACCTGTGATTTAACGTTAAACTCAGCAGGCTGTGACAGTCCGCTCCGCTCAGTCCTGGTTCTGATTCTCCCGGGCTTCCCTTCCCTCCAGCGGGCCCAGCAGTACGACCTGGGCCTCCAGCAGCGTTGTGTCGGTTTTGTCTCCCAGGAAGCGGGCAGTGAGTTTCTCTCCGTCTACCGGCCACCGGCAAAGGCTGTGGAACTTCCCGACGAAATATACGTACAGGAAGGACCTCCCGCTCACCACTCTGTCTTTGGCCGATCAGCGGGGACCGGTGCAGCAGCGAGGCGAAGCTGTGTTCCTGCCCGGGAGAAGAGATGCTGCCGTGGGCCACGGAACTCTCCGCCTCCCGCCGCCGCCTGACCTCAGAATGGAGGTCGAAGGCGGCATATAGTATATCATAAAACACATTCTCACTTGTGAAATGTTATCCCTTGCTGTTATTTTTATTTTATTTCTTTCGTTCGAACATCCATAAGCAGCACAACAATCTGGCATATGCAGTGCTGATGATCCTGGGCCACTGAACTCTATCTATCGATGTCGATCTGCGCTCGATTGCTCTTCCTTCATCCTCCAACTACCCGGATGTCTGTCACAGTAACTTGAAATTGAATTTAGTGATCTGAATCTGAATTGTGAGAACTGAATGTGAGGATATATAGAGAGTTGAATTTTCAGATTGTGTTGGACTTCAGTTCCAAACAAATAAATTCAATTTCAAATTATACAATTCAGATTCAGTTTTTCAATGCAATGATTCAAATTAAACAATACAATTTCAAATTATGTGATTCAAATTCAGTTTTCCAATGCAATTATTCAAGTTTAGCAATTCAAATTCAAATATAAATGATTCAAATTCAGTTTCTGGTGGCACATATTTCAGCCCATACAATTTGGCCATTTTCAATAATTGGGGGGGGTGGGGGGGGGGGGCATGTCCCTCTCAATGCCTATTGTGGTTACAGCCCTGGTATAAATAATACTGTATGTATGCCGATAAAGTTGGACCTACTTATACAACTCTAAACATTGAGTTGTGTGATAATATAGTTGCGTTGTGTTTATAACATAAACAACCCAGCAGCTCCACTACTGTGAGTGAACACAAGCAAAAAACACTCAAGCCTTCTCTGCTGTTTGTTGTACAGTTGTGACAGGGATGAATGAGCAGCCGTATCACTGACAGATTGCTTTGGCCTGAACACACACAGACAGAAGTCAGAGCGGTGTGTTTCTAACGCATGTCTGTCACACACACACACTGCACGTCCACGAGTGAGATCTGGACTCTATCCAGCGCAGGATTTATGACCGTTCGCTCATGATCTTCATGCAGTCTGACTGAGCCGGAGCTGTTTTACTGAGAAGAAGAAGGAAAAACTGTGCAAAGCTGATAAAGACTCATGGCTGTAAATGCTGCCAAAGTTGATTTTAAGTGTATTTTGTTGTATAAAAGGAGGACTGCATTTGGGTTGAATTCATAGACAGAAGTCAAAAGGCAGAGCATTTTTTGGCAATAACAGAGAACTAATGCTTGTCAGTAAAGCACAAGTTCCCACTTCCCAGTCAATGTAAACCAAGTTTCCATCCACTTGTCAGTCGAATTATCTGAAGTTCTATAAAAAACCTCATGTGAATAAAGCTGTTGAAAGTGTGTTTCCATCCAACGGCTTTAAAGCGAATAAAAACCTGTGTGTAATGACGTCACATGCCGTTTCGCGATCAAATTTGATTTGAAATTTATTTGAGACATTTTAGGTGTTTCCGTTCATTTTTGCACAACATTCAAGCAAACTTTTGCGAACAAAGTTTTACTAGGCAAAATGGATCGCACCATAATAACGTTTCCATCAGCGTTTATCGCATAAGCCGTATATCCATCAAGATAAAATCCTATGAGACAGAACGCATTTCATTTGAGTCGATATTCATGAAATTCAATCGAATTTTACTGTTTCCATAAGGCATTTTTCATTCAATATCACTTAATTCGGATAAAAAGAGTGAATGGAAACATGTCTATGAGCCTGTGAAATAATGGCCAATCAGAGGCGTTTACGATTGCACTCAAAGCGTCACATATTTTAAATTTCAGTACCGACTTTTGACAACAGTGATCCAAACATAAAAAAAAGTCTGTATCAATGTCTTTGAATACTAACGACAATCACAATGGCATGTCTATTAACATTCAAATAATGGCCCATCATTGAACTTCTTGACTCTGCATGCACACACACACACACACACACACACACACACACACACACACACACACACACACACACACACACACACACACTCCAAATTGGATTATCATTCATGTATTTTAGCAGAGACGTGGGCCATATATAAGCTCTCAATGAAATTCAGAATCCCTATAATAGAAGGCAATCATTACTCATGTGCACGTCTGAGGGTTCAAACTTCACAGAACAGACAAATATTCTGTATAGGGTTTTTAAGAGACCCTTCAAAATGCCGGCCAGACACTTCCAAGCCCAGTATAGAGAGAGAAACGCTAGCTTTATAGGTGAACACTCAAGAGTTATTAGCTTTAAAGTTAGAGCAGAAAGTTCCTGTTCAACAGAGCTGTCCACTGAAATTCTTAGCAGAAATAGTTTGGCAGTCCAGCACACAACCCAACAAGCACATCAGGAACACACACACACACACACACACACACACACACACACACACTCATCTTAACCTGAAGCACAGCCTTGACTTCGTGTCAGCTGAATGTCCTTTAGGCCAAACACACACTACAAGCCCTGGGCAAAGACTCACAGCAGCAGAATACACATTCACACACACATTAGCTGTAAACAAGAGTGACAGCATACAAAACATTTGTTTATTAGTGCTGTCAAATCGATTAATCACATCTAACATAAAAGCTTGTGTTTATATTATAGATACACATTATGTATGTAGTGTACATATCCGCGCTCTGGTTTGTTTACATTTTCTGTGTGACTGTTAGATTCATTGTTAATTTTTATAATACGCCAAGATATAAAATTGCATATTTGATAACTGGTGATGTATGATAAAACACACTTAAGAGATCTACATTCCATCTAAAATATATAGCCTATAGGCTATTTAATTTGTGACAGAGTGCAAATCAAAACGTTTTTAATGTAATAAAACTGCACATACCTGTTCTATCGCGCGAGCTGAGGTAAATCAAGCGTTCTGGAACTAAATCCAGTGGAGTTTATGATCCAAAAGATGTGGGAATATTGATAGATGTGTTCTCTCGTCATCATCTAAATACTGCGCGTTCAGCAGTCTTGCACGCGGTTTAATTATTATAATTCATTCGTAGGCATACTGCTATCGCGCAATTATTAAGATCAGCGATATGACCGTGTGCGATATCCGTCCTCAACTGTTGTGCTACACATTCTTCGCCAAAAAAATGAATTTAATTTCATATGATTAAAAGTCAACAAATTAATGTTTTATGCTTTCATTTGATTTCCAGAAAAATGTAATTGCACAAAAAAAAACATAATTAAGTTATTTTATATGGAAACCAGCATGTTTGTGTTATAGTTGTTTTTTTATTGTGATGTTTTAAAGTGAAACAATATAATTGTGTCACAAGAAATTGAGACATTAGATTTGTATTATAACACGATCAGGCTTTGGCTTGTTTACAATGTTTCATGTTACAAACCAATATTTTGAGCAAACAAACTGTTCTGTTCAGATTACAATATATATTCAAACAAATTTTCTTCATCACTTAAAATAACTTTAAAAGTTACTTGCTTGGCTTTTGCTCTATTAGGTGGAGGGACAAACTATTCTAGAGAGTTTTTGATTGGTCGAAAGTCTGTTTAGTGCAGGATGAGTCATAAGAATTTTATAAAAAAATTGCACTTGTACATTTACATATAGATGGCTCCAGAGCAAATAGACATGGGCTAATAGCCACGAAACTGAAAATCTGATTTCATGGGTTTTTCATTTTGATTTCAAATTCGATGATGAACACAAAAATGCTGGTACTTTCAAAACCTGCACTGACTATTTAAATATTGTATCTGTCAATTCAAGACCACAGCATTCATTAAAGGATTAGTTCACTTTTAAAAAAAAACTTTTGCTGATAATTTACTCACCCCCATGTCATCCAAGATGTCCATGTCTTTTTTTCTTCAGTCGAAAAGAAATGAAGGTTTTTGATGAAAACATTCCAGGATTTGTCTCCATATAATGGACTTCAATGGGACCCAAACGGTTCAAGGTCCAAATGACAGTTTCAGTGCAGCTTCAAAGGGCTTTAAACGACACCAGACGATGAATAAGGGTCTTATCTAGCCGAAACCATCGCTCATTTCAAAAATAAATAAAAAAGTTTAAGTTTTATAAGCACAAATGCTCGCCTTGCTCTGTTCTGCGCGTTCGTGACGTTCGTTCGTGACCTTTTCAACGTAATTGCGTATTACGTGACGTCACGTAAACCTTTCAGCAAAAACTTTAATTTATTTTCGACTGAAGAAAGAAAGACATGGACATCTTGGATGACATGAGGGTGAGTAAATTATCAGCAAAAGTTTTTTTTTAAAGTGAACTAATCCTTTAACTCATGAATTTGTTCACAAAAAAAAAAAAACATAAATATTCTCCAATGCGTTTCACTAATTGAAAGTGACAGCGGAGTGAAGCGAGGAAATGCTCTTTTCTCAGGTGCTGCTGGAATCAATCAGCTCATCGATCCGGTGCCAGGATCCAGGGGAAAAGGGGGATTTCTGATTTTCCCTGCCATCAGGCTGGGTGACAGACGGATGAAAGCGCTCACCTGCCCAACATGTGGCACTACAGTGGTTTTGAGCTTCTGTTTTGTTGATCTAATTGCTTTCTGCGAGATAAAAGCCTTAAAGCTGTCGCTCTGAGATGGCAAAGCTAATGAAGCTATTGATTGAACTGTCTTGTCACATGCTCGACTTTTCAACTATCTCTTCTATGTCCTTTCCATCTTGCTTTCTCTCTCTCTCTCTCTCTCACGAAATGAATTCAGAGCAGGTGCTCAAGTCTCTGTTTTCGGCTGAAAGTGTTGAACAGATCTTGTGGAGAATTTGAGATAATAATTCATAATTACCAGTGAGAAACTCTGCATTGACTTTCCATGTTGGTGGCGTGTCTTTAAATTAAAACATGTATGAAGGTAATGGCTGTTGGTCTCTCCAGGTGTTACACAGCAAAAAAATGCTTTTCTTACTCAGTATTTTTGTCTTGTTTCCAGTCCAAATATTAAACATTTCTTAAATCAAGATGCATTTACTAAAGTAGTTAAATGACATAAGACATTGAGTCTGGAAATAAGTAAAAATTAAAAGAGTTTTTGCCTAAAACAAGCAAAATTGTCTGCCAATGGTGTAAGAAAAATAATCTTGTTTCTGTTTGAATTAACATTATTTTTCTCACCCCATTGGCAGATAATTTTGCTTTTTTTAAGTATTTTGATTAATTCCCCCGGAAAAAAAGGTACATAATATCTCATGTAATTTTACTCATCTAGAAAATGCATCTTGATTTTAGAATTTTTAGACATTTGGACTGGAAACAAGACACAAATACTAAGTAAGAAAAGCATTTTTTTTTTTGCAGTTTATAGACCGCCTGGGCTTGTATGACAAGTGCGTTTCCCTTTAATCATCAGTGGCAACACTAATAAACATTTGTAGTTTGGTGGCAAATGCACCAAAATCATTAAAATTCGAAACTTGTAAATGGGAACTTGAAGGCATTATTCAATCGTTTTTTAATTGTTAATTTATTCACTGACAAAATGCAAATTCCCCCAAAGGTCTAATGTTTAGATCAGTCTTCTTTGACTGTTGCACTTGTATGTTTTCTGGATCTTTAGTGTATTTTCTGCTGACACAGACTCGCCTGAAACGGTTATTGAGTCATGTTGCATTATTTATCTGCTGACTGATACACACACATTTAACATTGCAAGACATTGCAGATCTTCAAGCTTTTGCATTGGACCCACTCTGCAAGGAACGTGGATACAATTACTCTTTGAGTCAATGGTTTTGAAATGTAATGCTCAACAAGTGTGGTTGGGTCGATTTTCCCAATTCTAATTGAACTTCATTTTGATGAACCGATTGATTTTTTTAGTCAATGCAGTTGTTAAACCTTCATTAAACATTATTTGTAGTGTGCTTTTCATTCAGTGTTTGTAATAAGTTTCAACCCTTGTTGATATGAAAGAAAGTCTCAGTGTTCAAATTCTGTCAATTTTATTACAAAATTGAAACAATAAATGTGGCTCTTTAGATCGCCTTAGTTGAATCGATCATACTAGTTATAGCACCAAATCAACATCAGAAGTGATGTTGAAAACGAGACAGTACAACTTACTGAACTGAAAAAATGTCTCAAGTAATCAATAAATGTTTCAAAGACGTCATTGTCTCGTTATTAACAATGTCTCGTTACATTTACCACAGGAAAATCAGAAGCTAGAAAAAAAAACTTTACAAAAGGAGTATTTTGATAGTTTTTTTCAAGTTTTTATGACAGCCACCAGTTAAATGTTATAACTCAAAAACAAATTTGAGTATAAATTGCTTAAGTGCAATTTAAATGTTAATATACAATTCAGTTTTTATTTGAGTGTTGATTAGTATATCCCAAAATAAATAGCCAGTCCTTCCAGAAAAACGCAGTTTTTTGTGATTGTCGTAGGCAAAAAGCCTTGATTATGCGGCACGTTTTCTTGCGATGGAATATGTGGATATTTATGCAATTTTATGCGATGAAATTGCGGGAACTTGCAAGAACTTTGATGAAAAAGAGAAATAAAAGTAATTCCCCTGTTCCCTGTTCTCACTAGGCCACTACCTTACTGTAAAGAGTCATTTCTTATTACTTCCTATGATAAGCAAGCACACTACATCACAGAAAGTGCTGGAATATTTCAGTTCATCTTGTTTTATTTCAGATCTTAATAAACACATCAAACTTACAAAACATTGATGAGGCAAACAAGTTCTGGAGCTTTACAAAAGCAATATGCTACAACTTCTGAAAAAATCATTAAATCAAATATAAAAAAATAAAATGTGTGCTTCCTGTTTTACAACTTCTCGATGATGTTCACGTCGCGTAATTACGTCACTTCATAACGTTCCCATGGCAACAGGGAAAACGGCGGCTCTTGTGTGTAGCAACGCAACATTTCTCAACTTTCTGCTGAGATATATGTGACTTTTTTGCAACGAAAAAGCGGGATTATGAAATCATGCAAGACCCTCATATTTTGCGCGGAAATCGGCAATTTATGTGGTGAAAATGCGGCGTTTTTGAAAAAATGTCCCCGCATAAATATGAGGACGGCTGATTATGCATTGAATTATGCAATCGCATAATCACGTTTTTCTGGAGGGACTGAATAGCAATTGAATTATTTCCCCTTTTCTCCACAAAAAGAGAAGAGAGAAAGTCTGCGACCGCCATAAAGCTTTTAATAAACAAGGAATGCACAATAGAATGGTCTAATGCTCCACTTCATATATTCCAAGTGTTCTGGGGATTCATGATATAGTTAGGTGAAAAACAAACTGAAATGTAATGTGTTATTTAACGAAAATCCTGACCTTGGCCGTTGCTCTTCTGTGCTCGTCTGGTCAGGTTTATATTTGACTCAGTGAAGAAAGCACATACGGATACATTTTGGGGGATTTCTAGGCGTTGTATTTCATGCCGTGTTTTATTAATCTTGATTTCTCACAACTTGTGTGTTTTTCTAGGCTAGTCGGATTGAACTGTGGCGCTAATAGAGTCTCATGAACAGTGGCGGTTCTAGCCCATTTCAACTGGGGGGGCCAAGCTGGGGCCAGTTGTACTGTTAGAGGGGCCAGTTACATTTAGACCTTATTGTTGTCATATCATTTTCTGCACTGCTGCAGGCATTACAAAATACCATGTTTATAATTATTCAACAATGTATTTGCATTTCCATTATATTTTTACATTTGCATTACATATTCAGTATTAGTCACAGTAACTGTAATAGACATGGTGTCCTTCTTTCTCTTCATTTTGAGAACTATAGAGCAAAAGCAATGGGGACCAAGAAGCTTATTACGGTAATTCATTTAGCTACTGAAAATAACTGACTTTCTAGCTACGTCTAACCGTTTACAGGGTTCCTGCACACTTTTTAAAATCACATTTAAGGCTTTTTAAGACCTAAAGAAATCAAAATTAATACCGTGCATTAGGGGTGTGTAATATTGACAAAAATATATTTCAATATTTTCAACGTTTTGTTGATAATAATTAGATGATATTTTACTGATTGTGTTTTTGTGCTGGTGTCATGGCTGGTTTAGGCCTGTTGTTGACAGCCGACTCACGAAGATATTAAGATTTTTCATATTCTATGCAGTGGTCAGTTCACAGCAGTGACAGAAATACATTTTTTAATTAAGGGGCAATATTTGCCACCTTAAATTGATTTCCAGGGGCATTTTCACCTATATATGGACATTTTTTCTAAACTTATTTAGAGTTATGCATCACCTTTTATGTCAAATACTAACATTCAAATTATACTATAATTATACTTATTTATACAATAGTACTTATACAATAATTAAACAGTACCACTGTTACCAGCAAATTCATTCAATCAAAATCCATCTTTGCAGTGCAGAGGTGACACAGTAGTGGCATTACTATATTTACACTCCATTTACAATTGCATAAAGCTATGAGATTTTTTTTAAATCAATATTTAAATATGAAATGATTTCTAATTGTTTTAACGTTTTAATTAAAGGATTCTTTAAACTAAATATACCAGTAGGCCGCGGCAAGTCCCTGTAAGAGGGATTCATTCATTCACCGATTCGTTCAAACGGCTGATTCATTCGGGAAAGAAGCGATTCGTTCAAATCGCGGATTTCAGTCAATAAATCATCGCTGTGTTGCATTGAGACTCTGCTACGGTTTCATTATGAAATTCTAGTCGGCGAAATAAAGGGAAAACAAACAATATTGACAATATTGTGTCTAAAAAGTAACTCCCAATGTTAACTTATTGTTAATTTAACTGCTGTACATAGCTATCACAGTTGCAATTGTGCACGGGAAAACGGCACTCTTGCTGATGTGATATTCTAATATAAGAACATAATATGATATAAATATAAGACAAAAACTAATTTGGGGACATAGCCTACCTATGAACTGCACACAGCAGTGAAAGGACGATAGACAAATGCGATGTCAGCTCACAGTGCCTCATACATAGTTAAAACAACGATTACAATATCATAATAGACAATACACATCGCATGATCGCACACCCCATACGCACATAAAGAATGAACTTACGACTGAACTGACATTTTCTTTCCTCACAGCAAAAATCCGTGTTCCTATATGTACACCAGGAGAGTTCATTTAACACTGGGGATTTTGCTGTGCTCTCTCGCGTGCAGGAGACAGACGTTATTCTGCCGCGATTCCCGCGAATGTGATGCGAATTGTCACGTGAAAATGCAAATCCACAGAGATAGAATAAAAAATAATATGCATACAAGGATAACAACGATAGCAATTTAACAAATAGTTTTGTAAAAATTATTTCAAACTCCACATTTAGGGGGGCCACAAGGGTGGCCAAGCTTTTTGTCACAGGGGCACTGGCCCCCCCTGGCCTCCCCCTAGAACCGCCACTGCTCATGAACCTGCAGTCATGCACAGAAGATTATCAGCCAATGCCAGGATTTTCCTTAAATAATACATTACTATTCAATTTGTTTTTCACTAAACCATCGTAACCCCCCAGAACATGCAGAATATCTGACACGTGTCGCATGGGATCATTCTGTGAAACTTTTGTGGGCTTTTCTAAAAAGCTTGATGCTGGTTGCTATTCACTGCCATTATATTACATATTTCAGGACACAAATGCTCCTTTTGTGGTCCTAGAAAGCAAGAAGGGCATACAACATTACAACAACACCAGGGTGAGTAAATTATCATTTTCATTTTAGAGTAAACTTAACCTTTAACAGTTTGAACCTTTATTAATTGGTTCCCTGTAGTTTAAAGTATCAATTGAGAAATATTTCTTTCTTTAAGAGAAATTGACATGTACTGTACCTGATCCAAATGAATCAATATTGAATCTGAATCAGAACTGAAGAGATTTTGGTAAAATGGTGTTATACTGCCAATTGTTTGCATCTTCCTAATTGTGTATGAATCATTTTTCTATATACACAAATCTATTTGCTAGAAAGCATGATGGAGCAAGGAGGTATTATAGAGACTTGCACAATACTGTATATCAGGACCTAATCGGTTATTGGCCAATATTATTGGCTTGGGTGACATTGAATATTTCATGCTCATTTTCCCTATTTTTATATTTGAATTACCTTTTACCATCACCTTCAAAACACTTAAAGGGATAGTTCACCCCAAAATGAAACTCTGTCAGTAATTACTCTCCCTCATGTTGTTCAACCCCGTAAGACTTTCGTTCATCTTCAGAACACAAATGAAGATATTTGTGATTAAATCTGAGAGCTGGGTCACTCCTCCATAGGCTTCTGAGGGATTGAAACTTGACAGCCCAGAAAAGTTATTAAAGACATCGTTAAAATATTCCAAGTGACTACAGTGACTCAATCTTAAGTTTATCAAGCGACGAGAATACTTTTTGAGCGCAAAAAAACAAACAAAAATAACGACTTTATTCAAGTATTGATTTCCTTCTCTGTCGGCCTCGAGTGGGTTCACGTAGTGTAACAGCGCAGCGCTTCTGGTTTGTACGTCACACATAGGCTCACTATTGGCTGACGCTGGTCATGTGTGTGTGTGTGTGTGTGTGTGTGTGTGTGCGTGTGTGTGTGTGTGTGTGTGTGTGTGTGTGTGTGTGTGTGTGTGTGTGTGTGTGGTGTGTGTGTGTGTGTGTGTGTGTGTGTGTGTGTGTGTGTGTGTGTGTGTGTGTGTGTGTGTGTGTGTGTGTGCGTGCGTGTGTTTTGGTGTGTGTGTGTGTGTGTGATGCGTGTGACGTTAAACCAGAAGCTGTTACACTACGTGAACTATCTCGAGGCCAAGAGAGAAGGAAATCAATAGTTGAATAAAGTCGTTATTTTTGTTTGTTTTTTTGCGCTCAAAAAGTATTCTCGTCTCTTGATAAACGTAAGATTGAGCCACTGTCGTCACTTGGACTATTTTAACAATTTCTTTAATAACGTTTCGGGGCCGGCAAGTTTCAATCCCTCAGAAGCCTATGGAGGAGTGACCCAGCTCTCAGATTTAATCACAAATATCTTCATTTGTGTCCCGAAGATGAACGAAAGTCTTACGGGGTTGAACAACATGAGGGAGAGTAATTACTGACAGAGTTTACATTTTGGGGTGACAACATTATTATTGCTATACTTTTTGCATAGAGCAATTTTTTTTCCATAGAGCATGCAAGTTATATGGCATAACTGTCTTTTAGAGGCATATTTGGTTGGAAACTCAGTAAAATAAGTGGCCGATCCAATTCCGGAGGTGCCAGATTCAGATCCGTCTTGTTCCAGCACAAATTGAGCCCTGTTTCACATAATCCCAGTGAACTAGTGAAACACCTGCTGCCTGATTCGTCCTTATAAAGTTTCTCAGGCGTTTTAAGGCCATGTGAAAGTCTGCTCATCATTTGCTATTCATCGCTCTTGTGTTGTGTTTCTCAAAAGAACAGAATTCAATTACGATCGTGCTTTCTCAGGGTCACATCTCCATTCCTCATCAAATCTAAGACTTCGGATGTAATTTGGCGATGAAAGATGATAAATGTAAAAGTTGTGTGGCCCTGAGATTTGAAAAGTTCTGCTGTTGCCAAGTTTCATTTGGCACTTAAATCTTAAAGGGGTGGTTGATTATCATTTCATTTTTCCAACTTTAGTTACTGTGAAATGTTGCTGTTTGAGCATAAACAACATGTGCAAAGTTACAGCGCTCAAAGTTTAAAGCAAAGGGAGATATTTTCTTTTACACAAATCGCTTTTTGAGGACTACAACAAACGGCTGCAACATTCCTCCCGGGTTAGTGACATCACCAACCCTTAAATTTGCAAAAACCCGGGAATGATTTATAGATTATCATGACAGAATATGCTAATTAATAACTAAAAGATAATTTAGGGACACATAAGCTAAATTCATCAACTAACCATTCAGAAATGTACTTTTAACATTAAAGGCTAAAAGTTTTTGAAATTTTCAGTGCATGTGTGTGTGAGGTAAAAGGACACGAGCTCTTGAAACTCCGCCCCCTGCGCCGGTAGCTCATTTGCATTTAAAGGAACAGACACTCACCCTTAAAAGTGACATTTTTAACATGCTATATAAAAATATATGTGGGGTATTTTGAGCTAAAACTTCACATACACACTCTGGGGACATCAAGGACTTGTTTTACATCTTGTGAAATTATACCACCCCTTTAATTAAAGCACAAATACAAGTCAAACTTATGATCAAAATGAATGTATTTCTGAATGAACACAGGCTATTTTTGACTGTATTTGATTCTTGAGGTGCTATATAGTTGCTTGGAGATTTAAAATATTTCTCATTTAAAGGCTCTTTAGATAAGTGTTTTGTTTTCTGGGTTCTTTAAAGCACCAGAATGTGTATATATTTCGACAACATAAAAGCAGCTTGTGTTTAAAGTTTAAAGGAATGGTTTGTGTTTCCCTGAAGCGAGGTGAGTTTATACAGCCATGTAAACTGATCAATGCAGGCTTTCATGGAGGAACATCTCATCTTAGACCATTAGCCTTTGAATCAGTATGAAACCACATGACACACTGTCTACAGAGGCTGGAAACCAAATGCAAATGCATTGTTGTGAAAAAACACAAGTCTCGCTAGGATTCTGCGCATGTGTTATATAAGTTTGCCATCTTGCACACACAGTAAAGTCTTCAAGACGACATCAAAGGAGCCGTGAGAGGAAAGCATCTGCGTTTGCTGATACTGAGCACACACCAGCCAGCGATTCCCTCTTTATACCTGAGAGACTGAGCTCTTCTCCTTCACGTATATCTGCATCCGACAGGAAGACTGATTAGAAACAGGAAACTTCCAGATGTTACGCTGCATGCTAATGCAATTTCAATCGCTTCTTTTTTCCCCTTCTACTTTCCTTCCGTATTGACTCTGTCACCTTTCTTGTGATCATTATAATCACTTGTTCTGAGACCTCATGCCTCTAAGTTTAAACTTTAGCACTTTATTATAAGACCATTTCATTGTTAAATGCACCTCTCGATGATGATGATGATGATGAATTTTATATATAATGCACTATACATTTGACATCAAATCTCAAAGTGCTTACAAAAATCAAAAACAAACAGACACTTAAAAATCCGCTTTTCTAAAAAGATAAGTTTTCAGTTCTTTTTTAAAAACATCTGTAGTCTTGGGAGCTCTGAGTTGTTCTGGAAGGCCATTCCACAGACGAGGAGCGGATGCTTTAAAAGCCCTGTCGCCCATAGTCTTGAGTTGTGTCCTAGGTATAACCAGGAGATGCCGTTTGCCTGCTCTGGTCCGGGTGGAGGTGTTTCGGGAAAGGAGATCAGTGAGGTATGTGGGGGCCGCACCATGCAGACAATAGTGAGTGTGCAAGAGGATCTTATATTCCATGCGGAAGTGAACAGAAAGCCAGTGAAGGGATTTTAGGATAGGAGTAATGTGCTCATGTTTCCGCACCCTCATTAGGACCCTGGCAGCACTATTCTGCACAAAGCTTTTGGAGGCTCCTACCAGGGATTCCCCACAGCAGTGCGTGACAGTAATCCAGCCTGGAGGAGACAAAGGCATGGACGAGCTTCTCTGCAGCTGAGAAGGGAAGAGAGGAACGCAGTTTGGAAATATTACGGAGGTGAAAAAACGAGGTTTTACAGATTGAGGTGACATGATTGTCAAAAGAAAGGTATGGGTCAAACTTGACCCCAAGGTTAGTAACGGAGGGAGAGAGAGAAATAGTATTGCCAAGAAAAGAAACAAGTGTGAAAGGAGACGAACGTAGTTGGTGAGGCGTTCCGATTTGGATGGCTTCTGTTTTAGAAACATTCAGCTGCAGAAAATTTTGATTCATCCATGCCCCGATCTACTCCAGGCAGGAGGTGAGGCGAGAAATGATGGCAGAGGGGGAACCGGAGGGAGTGATATGAAGATAAAGTTGTGTGGTGTCAGCATAGCAATGGTAGTGAAGTCCATGCCTGCTGACGACACGACCAAGGGGAAGCATGTAAATAGTAAAAAGGGTTGGACCGAGTACGGAGCCCTGCGGGACCCCACAGGTAAAAATGAGAATCATTGTTCTCTCTCTAATCTCTTCAAATCATTCATACACAATAGTTTGGAATAATTACGCTTTTTAAAAATGTTTTCAGAAGTCTCTCCTGCTCACAAGGCTGCATTTATTTGATCAAAAATACAGTAAAAATTGTGAGATATTATTACAATTTGAAACAGCTGTTTTCCATGTGAATATATAGTAAAGTGTAGTTTATTCCTGTGACCAAAGCTGAATTTTCAGCATCATTACTCCAGTCTTCAGTGTCACATGATCCTTCAGAAATCACTATAATATGATGGTTTGATGATCAAGAAACATTTATGATTATTATCACAGTTGAAAACAGTTTTGCTGCTTCATATTTTTGTGCAAACCGTGATTAATTTTTTTCAGGATTCTTTGGAAGTTCAAGAGAAAAGCATTTAATTAAAAAAAGAAATAGTTTGCATTATTATAAATGTCTTTACTGTCACTTTTGATCAATTTAATGCGTCCTTTCTGAAGAAAAGTATTAATTTCTTTAAACAAAAAACAAAAAAAAATCGTTTTGACCCCAAACTTTTGAACGGTAGTGTAAATTTTTTTAAAGAAATTAATACTTTTATTACAGTTTTTCTGAATTATTAAAACACTAAACCAAATTGTCAAATAAATCACTCTTTCTGTAAAACATTAAACCAGTTCAGATAGTAAAAACACTGTTTGCAAATGTCCAAAGCTGAATTTTCAGCATCATTACTCCAGTCTTCAGTGTCACATGATCCTTCAGAAATCACTCTAATATGATGATTTGATGATCAATAAACATTTATGATTATTTTCTGTAATGATTAGTCCACTGAAGGCAAGCTGAAGTGAGAACTCAAACACAATTTATTTACAAACAAAACAAAAAAAAAACACTAAAAAACTAAATCATGGCAAGGCATGAAAACTCTGACCAAAAACAGGAAGCCGAGTATTTAGAGAAATTAATTATGTGATAACGTTTTGTGATTACGAGAAATAAAACACTTTTTAATTATGCCATTCCAGAAACTGTCTACGAAGCAAAGCAAAGTAGCAGAGTTTGGTATTACCAGGCTACAGGGAAATATCTGAGTCTTCCCTTTGTGTAAACGGGGCATTAGGAAACAAGACTAGTGGAGACTGGGCATGAACAAACAATACACACAGTACTAACATTTAAACAATCAACCAATGACAACATGACACAACAGACAAGGGAACACAAGGCAGGATCACATGACTAAAACGGGGGATCACATGACAGACCCAGGAACAAGAAACAAACACCCAAAATGTGACATTATCAGTGTTAAAAAAACAGCTGCATATTTTTGTGGAAACTAGCTGTTTCCATCCACACGTTTTTATCCGCATTAAGTGATATCGAATGAAAAATGCCTTATGGAAACAGTAAAACTCGATTGAATTTCATGAATATCGACTCAAATGAAACACGTTCGGTCTCATGGGATTTTATCTTGATGGATATACGGCTTATGCGATAAACGCTGATGGAAACGTTAATGATGCGATCCATTTTGTCTAGCAAAACTTTGTTCGCAAATGTTTGCTTGAATGTTGTGCAAAAATGAATGGAAACACCTTAAAATGTCTCAAATCAATTCGATATACCAATTTGATCGCAGAACAGCATGTGACGTCATTACACACAGGTTTATATTCGCTTTAAAGCCGTTGGATGGAAACACACTTTCACCAGCTTTATTCACATGAGGTTTTTTACCGAACTTCAGATAATTTGATTGACAAGTAGATGGAAACTTGGCTAATGATACCCCAAACTTTTGAAATATTACAATGATCAAAAGTAAAGACATATTATATATATATATATATATATATATATATATATATATATATATATATATATATATATATATAATATATATATATATAATCAGTAAAGACATATATAATATATATATATATATATATATATATATAATGTCACAAAAGATAAGTAATTAAAGTATTCGATTGTTACAACAACAACAAAATCTTTGATTGTTAAAAATCTTGTAATTTTGAATGGCATTGACAAAAAATTCCTCATTGAATGAAAATGTCTGCTAAATGAACAACTGTAAGAATGTAAAGACACGTGGACAACAAACGCCAGCAAACGTCTAACAGGTGTTGGGTAGAGTTGGGTCAGCGTGTTGATCCTGTTGGCGTTTGCTGGTGTTTGTTTTCACAGACTGAACATGTTCGGTTGGCGTTTGTCGGGTCATAGGATGTTTGAGCAGTCTGGAGTGATTTTCCAACAAACTGACTCGAACCGCTGCCATAAAAATGAGTTATGAATCCCTGCCAACTCCACTGAAATGAAAGAAAACGTTGTGATTATCCAGTTTCAGCCACACATAAAGTTACACACAACCACACACACAAATACTAGCAGAAGTAAAACTCCTGAACTGTTCTGCCGTCCTGTAAGAAACAATATTTTGCAAGCAAAACTGAGTAAGATAAGACTTATAGATTATATACGAGTCAATATCTGCTAAGGGGTAATGATGTTTTAAAAGTGATTTATGACTATTATTTACTGCAGTATCTGCATTTACATGGGTTTAAATAAAACATTTTTTCTTATGAGAGACAATAAAGAAAAAGTTGTGACTTAAAACCCACTCCTTTTCCTGTCAAATAATGAACTTGATTTTCTAAAACCAATGAATTTGCGACAGTGAATGTAACATATTTGACAAGTCAGTCAGTCTCTGAGTAACATGCTATTTATTTAAGCCACAAAATGAACTTTATTCCATATAAGTATAATTAACTAAAAAAAAGCATTTCGAATGACTCCTGTATGTTTCATAATTACCCAAAAATCAAATATAGTTCACCCCTTACACACTTTATCACACCAGTCAAACACACACGCCAGCTGTGGGTTATTACAATAAAAACATGGACAAAACACACTCATGTGCATCAGTCACTTCACTCGATACTTGAGAAATAATTGATTATTACCGTTATATCCATCTGTTTCAAATCCACATCATTTGAATTCATGAGCTGCCGCTGATCCAGAGAGAGTTTCACAAGCTTCACAAACAGTCTTTTCAACCACACAGTATCATTATTTCTGACTTACAATAATTCATATTATCACAGAAGTGCTGGAATAAAAGTTTGTAGTTCAGATATAAACACTGATGTCTACCGTAGTGATCAAAATAGAGCAAATAACCTTTTGAAAGTGTTGGTTGTTACATCGTTACACCAGTAGGTGGCGACAAGTGAACCTTAAAAATGTATTTGTCATTGAAAAATTCATTCAAGAGATTCGTTAAAAGTGCTGATTCATAATGAGAGAATTGCTGATTCATAATGAGAGAATTGCTGATTCATAGTGAAGGAATTGCTGATTCATAATGAAAGAATTGCTGATTCATAGTGAAATAATTGCTGATTCATAATGAAAGAATTGCTGATTCATAATGAAAGAATTGCTGATTCATAATGAGAGAATTGCTGATTCATAGTGAAAGAATTGCTGATTCATAATGAGAGAATTGCTGATTCATAGTGAAAGAATTGCTGATTCATAATGAGAGAATTGCTTATTCATGATAAGAGAATTGCTGATTCATAATGAGAGAATTGCTTATTCATAATAAGAGAATTGCTGATTCATAATGAGAGAATTGCTGATTCATAATGAGAGAATTGCTTATTCATAATAAGAGAATTGCTGATTCATAATGAGAGAATTGCTGATTCATAATGAGAGAATTGCTTATTCATAATAAGAGAATTGCTGATTCATAATGAGAGAATTGCTTATTCATAATAAGAGAATTGCTTATTCGTGATAAGAGAATTGCTGATTCATAATGAGAGAATTGCTGATTCATAATGAGAGAATTGCTGATTCATATTGAGAGAATTGCTGATTCATAATAAGAGAATTGCTGATTCATATTGAGAGAATTGCTGATTCATAATGAGAGAATTGCTTATTCATGATAAGAGAATTGCTGATTCATATTGGGAGAATTGCTGATTCATAATGAGAGAATTGCTTATTCATAATAAGAGAATTGCTGATTCATATTGAGAGAATTGCTGATTCATAATGAGAGAATTGCTGATTCATAATGAGAGAATTGCTGATTCATAGTGAAGAATTGCTGATTCATAATGAGAGAATTGCTTATTCATAATAAGAGAATTGCTGATTCATAATGAGAGAATTGGCTGATTCATAATGAGAGAATTGCTTATTCATAATAAGAGAATTGCTGATTCATAATGAGAGAATTGCTATTCATTAAATGAAGAGAATTGCTGATTCATAATAGAGAATTGCTGATTCATAATGAGAGAATTGCTGATTCATAATGAGAGAATTGCTGATTCATAATAAGAGAATTGCTGTATTCATAAATGAGAAGATTGCTGATTCATAGTGAAATGAAATTGCATGAATTCATAATGAGAGAATTGCTTATTCATGATAGAGAAATTGCTGATATTCAAATTGGAGAATTGCTGATTCATAATAGAGAGAATTGCTTATTCATAATAAGAGAATTGCTGATTCATATTGAGAGAATTGCTGATTCATAATGAGAGAATTGCTGATTCATAATGAGAGAATTGCTGATTCATAGTGAAGAATTGCTGATTCATAATGAAGAGAATTGCTGATTCATAATAAGAGAATTGCTGATTCATATTGAGAGAATTGCTGATTCATAATGAGAGAATTGCTTATTCATGATAAGAGAATTGCTGATTCATAATGAGAGAATTGCTGATTCATAATGAGAGAATTGCTGATTCATGATAAGAGAATTGCTGATTCATATTGAGAGAATTGCTGATTCATAATGAGAGAATTGCTGTATTCATAATGAGAGAATTGCTGATTCATAATAAGAGAATTGCTGATTCATATTGAGAGAATTGCTGATTCATAATGAGAGAATTGCTGATTCATAAGAATTCTATTCATGAGAATTGCTGATTCATATTGAGAGAATTGCTGATTCATAATGAGAGAATTGCTGATTCATATAAGAGAATTGCTGATTCAATGAAATGCTGATCAAATGAAGAATTGCTGATTCATAATTGAGAGAATTGCTGATTCATAATGAGAGAATTGCTGATTCATAATGAGAGAATTGCTGATTCATAATAAAGAATGCTGATTCATATTGAGAGAATTGCTGATTCATAATGAGAGAATTGCTGATTCATAATAAGAGAGAATTGCTGATTCATAATGAGAGAATTGCTGATTCATAATGAGAGAATTGCTGATTCATAATGAGAGAATTGCTGATTCATAATAAGAGAATTGCTGATTCATATTGAGAGAATTGCTGATTCATAATGAGAGAATTGCTGATTCATAATAAGAGAATTGCTGATATCATAATGAAGAGAATTGCTGATTCATAATGAGAGAATTGCTGATTCATAATTGAGAGAATTGCTGATTCATAATGAAGAGAATTGCTGATTCATAATGAGAGAATTGCTGATTCATAATGAGAGAATTGCTGATTCATATATTTACTGAGAATTGCTGATTCATAATGAAGAGAATTGCTGATTCATAATGAGAGAATTGCTGATTCATAATGAGAGAATTGCTGATTCATAATGAGAGAATTGCTGATTCATAATGAGAGAATTGCTGATTCATAATGAAAGAATTGCTGATTCATAATTGAGAGAATTGCTGATTCATAAATGAGAGAATGCTGATTCATAGTGAAAGAATTGCTGATTCATAATGAGAGAATTGCTGTTCATAATGAGAGAATTGCTGATTCATATGAGAGAATTGCTGATTCATAATGAGAGAATTGCTGTTCATAATAGAGAATTGCTGATTCATAATTGAGAGAATTGCTGATTCACAATTGAGAGAATTGCTGATTCATAATGAGAGAATTGCTGATTCTAATAAGAAATTGCTGATTCACATTGAGAATTGCTGATTCATAATGAGAGAATTGTGATTCATAATAAGAAATTGCTGATTCATATGAAGAATTGCTGATTCAAATGAGAGAATTGTGATTCATAATGAAAGAATGCTGATTCATAATGAAAGAATTGCTGATATCATAATGAGAGAATTGCTGATTCATAATAAAGAATTGTGATTCATATGAAGAATTGCTGATTCATAATGAGAGAATTGCTGATCATAATAGAGAATTGTATTCATATTGAGGAATTGCTGATTCATAATAAGAGAATTGCTGATTCATATTGAGAGAATTGCTGATTCATAATGAGAGAATTGCTGATTCATAATAGAAATTGTATTATATTGTGATTTGATTCATAATGAGAGAATTGCTGATTCATAATGAAGAATTGCTGATTCATAATGAAAGAATTGCTGATTCATAATGAAGAATTGCTGATTCATAATGAAAGAATTGCTGATTCATAATGAAAGAATTGCTGATTCATAATGAAGAATTTGCTGATTCTAATGAGAGAATTGCTGATTCATAATGAGAGATTTGCTGATTCGTAATGAGAGAATGCTGATTCATAATGAGAGAATTGCTGATTCATAATGAGAGAATTGCTTATTCATAATGAAGAATTGCTGATTCATAATGAGAATTGAAGTTTTATGTATGATCACTGAATTATTCATTCAAACCAATTTTCTTTAAATATTAATTATAATTAATTAAACATATTTTTTACATTATTTTGGCATTAGATGAGCTTTTAAATGAGTGATCTTGAGTCAAGTCCCTCTAGTCGTCTAATCTGACTCTCACATATATATTATAAACTTGACACACTATATCTTCTCAGATGTTTATAAGATTAAGGCCATTATCAAAGTTTGATAAAATGTTGTTTAATTTTCCAATAAAAGTTTATATATTTTTTACTCGATTTGTTACATTTAATTAGCCCTTAGCAGATTTTGACTTTATATTCGTAATTACAAATAGCTTTTCAAACATACAATCCTTTATTTGACAGAAACATGGGATTGGATACATTAGATTTATCCTCAAAATAAGAAATTTATCTTATGCAAATTTTCTTCTGAAGTGTTCGTATAGGTGTTTCAATATTTTCCTTAAAAACAACCTAAAATACTGGTTAATAAAATAGTGTTTTTTAATTTATTTTTTTCATGGAATTAAGTTTTGATTAATGTTTCTGCTTGACCTTTTCTCGGTTTTGAAAAAATAGAAATGTAGCTACAGTTTGCTATTGAAAATGACATTTTAAGCCTGAATGTGAACAGATTCAATTGTGTTCCCGAATCACAGTGATATGATTTATTTCCATTAGGCCTCCGTCCAATACACTCCAGAATTTCCTCCCTTTGTTTACGGAGATAAATTGCTTGATTTGGGATTGCAGAGGGGTCGGCTCGTAAAAAAGATGGAGCTTGCAAATAGATGTCAGCAGGCGTTACACAAAGCAATCAAGGTGCAATTTCAGAGCATCTGATAACGGCTGAGAGCGGGACACACATTTATCCTCATGCCAAATCTAACGAACAACAGCTACACGAGACACGCTTTACTCTCACATCTGCTGTGACAGCAAGAGAATGTCTTACTTCATTCTTAACCCGTTTAATCCCAAATTTTTTCTTGCAATTTGAGTACATGCATTTTACTCCTTAGACCTCCCTAACACTCAAATTGTATGCCCTTTTTGATTTTATGTTGGTTAAGTTAGTGAAAAAATAGGTTTTATACTCGGTCACAATAGTGACCGGTGGGAAACACCATAGTCAGAATTCATACAATTTCTTTAATTAGACCTATTTACACAATACATTCCAAGACATCCAATATCTCGTTTTTTCATTTCATGAAGGAGGCTTATGAGGTGAAAAGGTTGTCATGTACAAAGTTACACCCTGGAGGAACTTCTGCTTGTTCGGCTAGACCCCTATGGGCTAGACCATAACTACACTTGGGCCCTGTCCTATGCCAGTTTTAGGGAGATGCATGTTCATTCAGTGCACTGAAGATGGGCCGTACGTTGTAGAAAGGGTTGTTGGGTTGTTTGGGGTCATGTGTGGGGCACACCAATTGGTTGTCATGAACATCTGCCTAATCCTCCAAGTATTTCACTTCTGCATCGCCATTCAATGCCTGGCAAATGGGCCATTTCACCCTGGTACTCACTATCTGAGCCCTCACTATCACTGTCACTTTCAATTTGGGTGGGGGATGGGGGGGTTGGGGGGTTGTCACATATCTCTAGAAGGTCCAACACATTGATAGTTTCTGGGATACTGATAACTACACTGAAGAAAATTATAAACGCAACACTTTTGTTTTTGCCCCCATTTTTCATGAGCTGAACTGAAAGATCTAAGACTTTTTCTATGTACACAAAATGCCTATTTCTCAAAAATATTGTTCACAAATCTGTCTAAACAAGTGTTAGTGAGCACTTCTCCTTTTCAGAGATGATCCATCCACCTCACAGGTGTGGCATATGTTCAGTGTAGGATTAACAGCCAAAACCTGTATTTTCAATTGAAATACTGTGTTATACTACCGGTCACAATTGTGACCGTAAACAAATTTACACGTCTTACGAACAAAATATATATGCAGGAGTATAATTCTCAAAATATATCAGTAGTAGACCCTTTAAAGAATATATGTACAAAATATTATAGTTCTATCTGTTAATTAAGATGTTTTACATAGTACTTGTTTTAGTAGTCTGAGGAAGACCTCTTCTTCCAGATGTGCAAGCAAGAAGTAAACTGATCTGGTCATGTGACCTTTCACACTAGTCACATGACATTAATGGATTTTAATGAAGACAATCTATTTTTTCATTTAAAAGTTGAATTTCTTGCCCAAAGCCAATAACAACATTTTTAGAGCTTCTAGAAATAAGAAAAAAGTTGCGGTCACAATTGTGACCGGTGGGATTAAACGGGTTAACTTCATTGCTAACAGTGAAAACGTTTCCTTGGCGAGTTATTCCGAGTCTTAAAATCACTT